>JAOBRB020682568.1:0-17730 GCA_027575285.2 Zoanthus pulchellus | reverse complement strand
CTCGTGTGGACGATAGGTGTTTCCGCATACAAAAAGTTGCGGATACAAAGATCTCCGGACTCGTGTGGACGGGGCCTCAGTCCAAAACAGACATGGAGGCCTAGAAATGTATCTATCAATCGAAGACCTTTCCGGCTTCCTCTTTCTGTTGGAGTTAAAAACGAAATTATCCGCACATATGGAGTTTTAATTTAAGGTTGCTTGTCTGTACGTAAAAAATAATCGTAAAATATTTAGGATTTTATATTCTAGCCAATTTCAAAGAAAGCGACATCAAGTAACACAAGACTTTTGCAATAATAAGCATCTGAATTAATATGTCTGGCCTAAAAAGGTATAGTATCTTTATCGTTATACAAGAACGACATAAAAAGGAACTATACAGTATTTAATTTATACAGTCCGGACGCGTTGGGACTTGACGAAATAATCCGGATAATCGAAAAATCCGGATAATCGAGGTTCGACAGCATGTATTATCAACCTGCTGTTATGTAACGTTTTTTGATAGCAAAATGGCTTCAATTACTTACATTGTATGTTGAGTCGCTCATTATGCTTTGTGGAATGTCGAAGAATAAGTGAAAAGTTGTCTACATGTACATTTGATATTGTTGTACTGATTATAAAGGCTCATACCCCGTTGTAGTTTCGAAGCTTTCTCTCCTTTCTCCCTCTTATATAGTCATTTCCATTTATTTCTCCGGCCTCTAATTTCTTTTTTTGCTCACTTTCGGTTATTTCCTCTTTCAGTACCACTTTTTACGCTATTTCCTCTTTTTCCTCTTTTTCCGCTTTTCCTCTATAAATATTTTCCCTCTTTCCTCTGTTTCCGTTCAATGTTTTAACGCGACCCGCTGACCGGATGTAATTGTTGAACACTGTTGAACATGATTAAGTTAATGAGTAATTGAAAGATCGATGAGACGGGGAGACGAAAGACATTGTGAAAGAGCAGAGAAGTGAGAAGAATAAGCCAAGTGAAACCCTTTTATATTCCTTTTGTTTTACACGTTAATAAAACTAGAACTCGTAAAGAGAATTCGTGTGCGGAGGCAGTTCCGTTCATTCGATACATGTTACTGAATTTTAAATTTAAGGCAATGTGAAAAGTACGGCACAAACAAAAAATCTTGCTTTTGATTTAGCAGTGCTAGTAACCAGAGTTTGAAATTCAAAAACGTTTAAATTATAAACGTTTAATTTGTCGTTATATATATTGCTTTCTTGTTTCGTTCTTTTGAGACTGAGGAATACCCATCATGCATTATAACTCACCCATAGGCCTTTGCAAAACTTCAAAGAATAGCCATAATGTGATTTCTCTCAATGTTCTTTAACCCTTTGACTACTGGGAGGTTTTGTCATTTTGAACAGTTTTTTGTATGAAAACAATCAATTGGCTTTCTCTAATCCATATAAGGTATTGCCTTGGAAACATCCCACGTTGTTTAGTGCCTAGGGATCGTGTTTTTAGTTGATGAGGTGATTGCGTCGGTGAAGTGTCTTGTCGCTGCTGTAGCCGCCGGTAAAAGTGGATTTTTGCTAATTTTAGAGCCTCTTTTGCCTCTCTTAACTACTGGATGGCATCATAAAGCTTGATGATAGCATTTGAGCTTACTTGCTGAAAGAAGCCAGCGAGGTGTCACACTTTGTAGCGATTTTTACGGCATATTTTCACTCGGTGGCTTTCCACAGGCGCCAAAAGAAGTTGCCTTTGAAGTTCGAAGAGATGCAAATTCACTGAGCTGCCAATGCATTTTTTGGAAGTTTTGACGACTGAAAAACACTACAAGCATAAAATATTGGCAGAACTCCGTGGAGGCTCTAGACAGGAAATGCTGTTTGTCCTTGTCAAAATTTTCGAGGTATCCCAGAATGCATTTGGGTCGTGCAAATGGCGGGAAACATGTTGGGGCAAATCGGCACAATGAAACAGCTGTAGGCTATCCGTAAACTGAAAAAAAAGATAAAAAAACTTCACTATATCTCAGTACTAGGTCTGAATTTTGTTGTGAAAGCTGTTTTGTTTGCTGGGAATGAAAATTTCATCAAAAAATCTAAGGCCAAACATCGTTGATTTTCCTGGTCAAAAAAACGACGCAAAACGGTATTTTTTTTCAATTTTTGCACTTCAACTAACATGACTCTGTGCAGAAATGACAGTTTATTCTTGCATCACTGGCCTTCCAAACTTAAAGAAACTACTAAAGTCGAAACATAGTTTTCTTGTTTAGGAAAGATTGAATTCTTTAACTCAGTGCAATATCGTGCGGGCGGTTTAGGCCCTTTTAGGAGTCAAATTAAGGGTTAATTTTCATGTTTTTGAAATATTTACTTGCATTCTTGATTTCGATTGGAATAATGAAAGATATGATTGACAGGAAAAGGTTGTATGTTGTGTCAAAGTGATTAAAATGAATCACTACAATACCCAGCAAACTCAAAACAAACGGATTCTGGCTCTGGAAACAAATCATAGACGAACAAGCTCAAGAAGGTTCATAAACTAAGTCTAGGCCCAAGAGTTGTGCTCTCAAACATAACAATACAAAGCTCAAAAGAGCAGAGAGGCGTTTCTCCAATGCCACTTTTATTGAAGCAAGGGATAAATAAACACCCCAAAAGGAATAAAATAATTTCGAGTCCAACTGGTCCTAAAGCACACACTGCTTAGTTCTTTTGCGATAAGCCATAAAACAAGGAGAAAAAGCATAAAGTAACCTTATTTGGTATATATACGCGAGTATGTTCCTGTGCCAGACTTTTACAAGATTACAAACTTTTAGCGAAATTGCATTGTGGTGACATGATTGCAAATGATGCAATTTTCCTTAAATCATGTACGACGCCTTAATACAACAGAGCACGATTTGCTGAAAGAAGAGTTATTCGATTCGGTATGCAAAAACGTCATCAACAGAACTATCCTTCCAGAATTATTAGCGTACATAGAGGAAAAGAGGGATGAGATTGATGGTGTATCAGTATTCAACGTGAAGATCTCTTAAGTGTGTACACATCTCGCCTGAAACAGTTTTGATATCTAGACACAACTACACACTCAACGTGCCTGATATCCGAGAGAATACCAGTAAGTAGCAAGTATCCCTGACCCCAAAGCCTATCAGCAGCGTCGAAACACTCTATTGGTCTTTGATGAGGAAATAGGAAGATCCCTAAGAAAAGCTCTTGATGCAAACCCGGATACTGAAGCCAATCATCATTTTTTGCGAAACGAAAACCAAAAATGCTCTTTTATTCGTGTTCCTTCTTAGAAGTCAGACCTTTTTGATTGCCTGTAATCATTGAGTTCAGAAGTAGTTCGCGAACATCAACTATATTGTTATATTATTCATCAAATTATCACGTCACTCTGAACAACAGCACGAGCCCTACTGATGTTTTACGCGTTCACAGACAAAGGGACGAAGACGGCCTGACAAACCAGGTTGCGGAATGAACAAGTCACTTCAGCATTTTTTGAACAGATGCATGGAACACAAGCATGTTAGTGATAAAAGGTTTGAGAAGATTGAGCTGTTTGTTTTGTTGATCAGTATGAACGTACGGCCCACAGCTACCTGTCAGAAAACAGCTTTTCATCAAGAAAGAAAGACCTATATATTGATGCTACATCACCTACACAAGCAGCGTTGATGCATTACTGGTGATTTTAATCAAAATTCCACTGCTCTATCTCTCAATGACTTCACGCGACCAAATGGCCTACATCAGATCGTGCATTTCAAGACAAGAGATAGTGGCATCCTATAGATTGGTTTTTGACAAACAAGCCAAAGCTGTTTGATGTAATCCAACTACCTAAAATTGGTTCTTCAGACCACTAAATCTATACCTGCAAGACCAATAGCTCCGACGATAAAGCATACAGTCATCAAATCTAAGATCTGTGATATGCGCGAAACTTGGCGTGCACTAGGCCGCTGGGTGACCCAAAATGATTGCATGGTAATCCGTTCTGGACGATCTATCATGTGAAGAAAAATATAACCTACTAATGTTTGAACCAACCCCAGGAGTTAATATATTCCTTGCTGTACGGACTGTAAAGTAACATCACACACACCGCCCATGAATAAGAAGATCAAGTCATGGATACGCAAATCATGGAAAAGGCTCTTTCTCATATAAACTTTGGCGAAACAAAGTCCAGCGTGAAATCATTTCATCGAAGCTGTTCTACTATCGCAACAAGGTGGCAGATGTACAGAACACTAATCCAAGAGCTTGGTGAAGGCAAATCAAAATGTTATCTGGCCAAGTTATATCGAACGAATAGTATCATCAATTCTTGGAACCGAATATGGACATAATAAACTCTGGCTGATGACATTAATAAGTTCTTTGTGAGTCTTACAGACCACTTTTCATGACCGATAGTCCACACTGGCCCTCAACCTGTTCCTGAAGAGTTGTATGTAACAGTTGATGAGGCCTTTAGATCTCTCTTATCAGTGAGTGTGTCCAAAGCCACATACAATTGGAAGTATCTCCTGCTTTACACAGCTGGATAGCGGGCTTCCTTGGTGATCAACCACAGGCAGTCAAGGTAGGCGATAAAATATCAAACTGGCTCCCACTCAAGGGAGGTATACCCAAGGGAACAAGATTCGATGTCGTGCTGTTTACTGTAATGACAAATAGACTACTCTTAGATTGGCACCTGAGATATAAATTTGCAGACGACTCAACTGCTTTAGAGATAATACCAAGGAATTCATTAAGCTATCTCAATACCGCTGTTAGTGACACACAAAGGTTTGCCGTGGCACACATGATGAGACTCAATCCTAAGAAATGTAAAGCGGAAATGCTAATCAATTCATGATCAAACCGAACTTTACTATCAGACCCATCAATGTAGGAAATAATATTGTAGAAAGAATACCAAGCTAAAAGATCCTTGGAGTGCACTTAAAGGAAGATTTGAAATGGGTCATTCATGTCGGCTATATGCACATGAAAGCCTTTAAAAATCTCTATTCTTTGCGAATTCTAAGACCTGCTGGTGTTGATCGAAAAAGTATCCTGAGAGTATACCTGACAACTATTAGACCAATCACAGAGTATGTCATTCCACTGTGGCAATTAATACCTCTTTCACTTTCTGACAAATTAGAGTCACGGCATAGATACGTACTCTCAAGATCATGACCTTGAGAGTACGTCTCTGTGCTGACTCTAATTTTTGCACATACCCAGCTGAAAGTTGCAAAAATGCTCTTCAATGTGCTCAGATAGCTTGCTTATCTAGGTTCCACCAACTGTGTGTTAAATACAGGGACAAAATCCGACTTATGGGTCAACACTTACATAATTTACTACCTAGGCGGGTTGGCTTAGAAAGGACGCAGGATCCGACGAATGCCATTCGAACTGCTTCACTCGATGCCAACTAGCCCCCAGGAAATCCGTTGCAGTCCAAAAATTTCTTTGCAAACAAAAGTGGTCACAAAAACCGTTAAAAATCCAAGAAGGCCTAGGATTTAGCACGAGTACTACTATCACCCCAGCTATCATCTTTGGAACCTACGCTTTCTCGGATTTTTAACGAGTTTTTTGTGACCACTTTTGTTTGTCAAGCCTATTTTTCGCTTCGAAAGATACAGTTTTCAAAGAACAAGTCGGCTGACTCATTTTGGGAAGCGCTTTCGTCTATTCGCTTGCCATAATTGCACGGCCTATTTATTCGCCTAATCCTATACATGCGAAGAATTTTTGGACTGCAACGGATTTCCTGGGAGATATTTGGCATCGAATGAAGCAGTTCGAATGGCATTCGTCAGGTCCTGCGTCCTTCCTTTTCTGTGACGCTTTGTAACTGGGTGAAACGTTTTCTTCACGTGTGAAAAAGTTGTTTCGAATCCCAGATTGGTTAACAAGACACGCAAAACAGGTTTTCAAACAGTAAATATGAACTCGAAAATCTCAGTATGTATAAAATAAAAAATTTTGTTTTCATCTCTAGAAAATAAATTTCATATCTTCAAGCCACTGTGAAATGTTCTTATTATATTATATGGTTTTATAATATAGATAGGACCCTACGCGCGCTCTGATTGGTCTACAATCTAAGTTTTGTCAGACGGTATAAAACATAGAAAAAGCGTGTTTTATTGTTTTTCAGAGCGCGCGTAGGATCCTATCTATATCATAAAGCAGATAAAGAAGCCTAAACCGTGTTTTAGACTGTGACAAGAAGACTCCGGCCATTTGAGAACACTCGGCTCGTGTTTTTTACATTTCCCTCGTGTTCTCAAATAGCCGTCGTGTTTTATCACAATCTAAAACGCGGTTTAGGCTTCTTTATTTGTTAAATAAACTACGACAAACTAAAGGAGAGAATATGTTTATTGATATCTCGCACAAACTCACGAACCCGGCTAATAGGTCTAATTTGAACGAAGGCAAAAGAATATTCTAACATTTATAAAAAAAAGGCCTATACATAAACATTTTTCATATTAGTTTTACATGATAGTTTTTCGTTATTACTTTATAAATGCATAAATTATATACTTTAATTTTCTACACTTGCTTAAACTTAAGGAGATTGAAAGTCTCCCCAACGTTACAAACTAAACATATAACTGGGATCGCTACCCTGCACTTCGCGATACGTTGTGTGTAGGCTCTCAGACTACGGACGATACAAGCTGAAAGTCCGAACACAAAACCAGTTTGCCATGATAGATTATAACGAAAAAAATGTGTACGCAAAAACTTTCGTTTGGAAAGCTTAAGTTTTTTTCATTAGCACAAAATAAAAGCGATTAAAACTACAAGTTTCTTTACTCTGCATTTGTTTCCATGCATGTACGGAATCATTAAACTCTCCGTCCGATGGATGATTGAATGACAAGAGAGCTAAACTAACACTAGATAGGAGGGTTATGTAAACGACAACTAGCTCTTATGGAAGCCCTGTGGGATGCTATTCAGTTCTATACGTTATATGCTGGAGCCTGGGCTCTTGTTCTACTGTAACGGGAAAAACGAAAAATGTTCTTAAAACCCTGGCGAAATGACGAAAGGAAGATAAAATATATCACAGGGTTAATGGCATGAAAAAAGATGGGAAAAATTAAACCGATACGCCCAAAATGGAATATAACACATCCATGTACATGTTCTTCGTCACAAAGAACATCAAAAATATGTTAAATATGGTCCCCAGCACAATAGAAATGCAACAGTTAAAACAATGAACATCATTGTTAAACGAAAGTTCCGTCTTTTTCTTCTGATGACCGCTTCAATCTTGTTTGCTTTTCCTGGAATCCAGTATTGTTTTAATTTTATTATAATCTGGGTGTACAACACCACCAAAATGAACAGGGGAACAAAACGAAACGACGATATGTGAGAGATATCCCATATGAGATATTGCTCAATGTTTGTACGCCAAAGACAGTACTGATATTGTTCGTAAAAGATCGGACAATTCATAACTATCGGTATCACCCAAACAAGAAGAAGAACTAAAAATTTGATGCGTTTTCTGTTGTTCTGTACCCGGGCTTGCAGGGGAAACATTAGAGCATAGCAGCTGTAAACTGTGATGACTACCAGGGTTAAGATGGACACTTTGTAAGAAACATCACAAATGAATGGAAGAAGCTTGCATGATAAGTTATCGACAAGTTTCAATAGTCCGAAAAACTTTATAATTGTAGGCATCGTAATTAGCCAAAACAATGGAAACAGAATATCAGACACGGATATACTAACTATAAAGTAATTAGTGCTGGTTCGGAGGGTTTTGTTTCTATTCACAGTTAATATGACCAGCAAGTTCCCTATAAAGGAACAAATACTAGCTGCGATGCATGGATGTAACTCAACAAAGCAACTTCTGTAAGGCTCCGTCATGTTGATTAGTGTAGTGTTGTTAAAACGCATTTCTTCTCAACTTTTCTAAATCCTCAAGTAAAACGTTATTTCTTTATAATAAGGTCAATTCTTTCAGATGTTTTTTTTTCTTTTTCCTGCAAATGAGAAATACAATGGAGGTTATTTTATTCTTTAAATAAGGCCATTGCTAAACCACAATAACAACGTGGTGTATATCAGTTAATGTTTTTTAAAAATTAACTGATATACACCACGTTGTTATTGTAGAATTATTCTTAAGTCCATCTTTACAAAATCATCTTGAATGCTTTTTAAAAAAAGCATTTAAGATGATTTTGTACTGAAGGACTTAAGAATAATTCTTTGATGCTAATAAAAAAATAATTTCCAAATAAACGTTTTATTGCTGGCAAAGTTTACAAATAAAATTTTTGCACAGGGTCATGAAAAAAATCAGTTTCAAGATGGTTTCCATATATTGGCGTCCTTGTAAACATCATATTTAAACTTATAACTAGCAGTAATCACAGATTAGTGAAGTACGTTCGATAGTTTAAATTAAAGGTTGGATAGGATGGCGATTTTTCTAGCACCGGGGTTTAGGGATAAAACTTAGTCCTGTGTAAAATAAGTCAAATAATAAACTGTTGTGTAGTTTCATGGGAAGCTTACATGCCGTATTGGCTGAAAAGACCCACATCCAGACCCTCTCGGAGAAATCCAAGATGGCGTCGATGTGGATCAACCACAAAATCAGTCGAGATTTTTTTCGCCTGCTCAGGAATGGAACTCAGACACCCTTGGAGAAATCCAAAATGCGTCGATTTGGATCAACCACAAAATCGAGATTTTTTCCGCCTGCGCAAGATTATGATTGCGTTCTCCTAACGTCGAACGCAATAATCAATGATTAGTGAATTGCGTTCGATTGCACTTCATTGTGTGATGGTCATGTTTGGCAGCTGTGCTGAAATGGAACACAGGGAACCCAAGACTACAACAGCTGGCTGGTTTCGGGCTTTAGGATTCTTGAGGTGTACCATAACCAGGCATTTGCCAGCTAGTCAACCAGTCGAAAAATTTTCAAAAGCGGCTGGTATAGCACTGCTAACCCCAACAATTCCTCACAAAATGCGGCACAGTACCCGACGAAAACTACCATAAGAGTAAGTGTTCTCCTTCTTTGAACGCAATGAATATTATGATATACATGAACTTGCAACTTTTTGCGTTATGATTGGTTGAGGCGGCGTCTGTCATTAAACCTACATGAACAGAAGCTTTACTACTAAGCTGGGCCCGGATTAACCCCTGTACTTCCACCGTATCTAGACCGCTGTTTTGTCCGTTTTGGAACTCGTCAGCACAGTGTCAGTAACCCAATATGAATAGGAGCCAGTCTACACCTGAGCAGAGCTCGGATTAACCCCGGTACTTCAACCGTAGACAGCTTTTTCATCCCTGTTGGCACTCATCATGTAGAAAACAAAAGGAATTAAAAGGATAGAGATGGGTGAAAAAATGAAATGATAAAAAGACAAAAAATAGTCCGCGACGGTAGATAGCTAACAAAAAGCAAAATGTTAATTTACTTCATAGGATTTGAGTGTGCTTAAAGAAGCGTGAGTTAGTTGTATTCAGTTGATTGTTACCGCCGCTGACGAAAAATAACCGAGTAAAACAATTAAAATTAGAAATATAAGACCAGAAGTGATAAAATGGCAAGAAACAGGTTAAGATCCATGTAATGCATGGCTCTTTATTTTAGTTCTGCTTACAATACGCTGCTGTAATGCTATGTTTCCAAACACATTCCACATGTAAACGACTGCATTTTCCTTACAATTTCATGGTATTTTGATTTCAAAGAAGTTTGTGTCAGTCGCTTTGAAATGTAAGCAGCCTTGTGTCCCCAGTACTAGTCTAACATTGATTTTTTACCGAGGTATATAGCGCTCTTGTTCAGTTACTTTGCTACGGTCTCTAATCACCAAATTAGACGCGTGCGCTTTATAAAGAAAAACAATTACTGTACAATCAAGCAATGTACAACAATAACAGCTGCAGAACCACCAACAACTTTTTAACCATCTGGGCCCAGTTGTTCAAAACTGGTTAGCGCTGTAAGACTAAATAAATGTGTTGAAATTTAATTAAAATTAAATCAATTCAAATTATTTTTGATCGTTGCCTTGCATCCAATTACAGGCCTATATTACTGACATGTATAGCCTACAAGATCATGAAGCACATACTCGTCAGTATTGTGAAGCATACAAACAACAACTGATCAGCTGTTTTACCAACTACAGTGTGGCTTCAGAGAAAAGCGATCATGTGAAACACAACTTATTGAACTGGTGCATGATCTGGCAAGCAACGCACAGGGTGGTGGGCAAACTGATGTTGTCTTTATGGATTTCTCTTGAAAAGGCATTCGATAAAGTTGCACACAAACACTTGATTAAGACGATTGACCATTATGGCATCCGTTGGAAAACAAAGAACAGAATAGTATCCTTCCTCTCAAATCGTACCCAGCTAAAGGGAAAGTACTCACCACAGATAAAGCAAATATCCAATCTGGTGTTCCAGAAGGGTCTGTTCTGGGACTATGCCTTTTTTATTCTACATTAATGACCTCCAAGCAAATTTGTCTTCTACTGTTTGACTTATTTGCTGATGATACTTTACAGTATCTCACATAACATTCACAAACAGATGCTGATATCCTATGAACAGAGACTTAAACAAATTAGAGGAATGGGAAAAAGAAATGGCTTATGCATTTTAAATAACATAGATACAGTAAATGTTATGTGTTGCGTGTCTCTCGGAAATGCAATCCACTGATCTATAACTACACCCTACATGGACAGCCACTTAAATTAGCTGATTCTGCAAAGTACCTCGGAGTGACGATTGCGTTTGATCTCCGCTGAAATTGTCACATTTTAAGCATCACAAACAAAGGAAATCAAACACTGGGCTTCCTGAAGAGAAACCTAAAGATAAAATCTCCACCTTTTAAGGCTATTGCTTATAAGAGTCTTGTTTGTCCAACGTTGGGGTATTCTTCAACAGCATGGAACCTATACACCCAACAGAATATTGATTGAAATGGTTCAATGTAGAGCAGCCCACTACACCTTAAACCGATATGGAAACACGGAAAGTGTCACAAACATGCTCAATGAGCTGGCCTGGGATACTCTTGAGACACATATTAAAATGTCTAGGCTGGTTATGTTTTATCATCATCATCATCATCAATCCAGTTTTGATCCGGTTTTATCCCCGTAAATGAGGGTGGCCGGATTTACCCACTCTGCCAGCAATCTCTCCCACTCCCACTCTCCATCTCCATCCAAAATACCTTACAAGTTAGAAAATGATTGCAGAACATTTCTTGTACCAGTCCACAACCCCAGTAGGCATTGGCATCATCAGACATGCCTACAGGGTGCTACAATCGCAAACTAACTATCACAAAATGTCTTTCCTCCCAAAAACAATATGAGACTGAACTATCTGCCAATTAAAGTAGCTGAGGCACCATCTGTTTCTTGTTTTCACGAGAAATTGGACGCTGTAATTTGAACCTTTATAATTAATGTATATTTTTGTTCTTTGAGTGTAACCATTATTATCTAACTGCACGAATAACCGTACAAGTAACACCATGAGAGGGTCTGGGGCGAGTACAAATATTAAGCCGTATTGTACATTTTGAGCAATATTCGTACTCTAGAAAACTTGTTTTGCCACACGCGTGGCAGTATTTAGTTTTATTTTTTCACAAATAAAAGATTGGATAATATATCACTTATTAGACAGTTAAGTATGTAGTATGGCTGATATTTTTACTCGTCCTATGTATTTTGACTCGCCCTTTGGGCTTGTCAAAATACTACAAGACTCGTAAAAATTTCCAGCCATATATATTTTAATCAGTTGTTCGTTTAAGCAGCCAAACTAAAACAGCACTGGAAAATCCATAGAGTATTTGATTTGACTGCCAGTGGTAAAAATTACCTCGGTTAAACAAAGGATTATTGAAGCATGATACATCACATTCATTCATTTAGAGCATGAAACTTGTACTAGACGAATATGGTAATATCATAAATATTTTGAACTTTATAGAATATAATTGGAGAGACAACGTATATTTGAAAGTTATCTTTTTGTCATGTTTGACGCCCCATACTAAACAATGACGAGTGTAATTTTTATCGCGTTTGTTGAAATTTGTGAATGTATATAGCTAAATTAACGCTTAAAGGGAATGGACTTTTCGATGTCTGCTTGACACCATTATCAAGATAAAACAGAACATAAAATTGGCAAGTATAAAGAATTAAATACGCACGTTGTTCTTAAAATACACTAGGGACAATCCACGCTAATAACAACAACAACAACAATTTATTTCGGTATTCCCATATATATACATAGTATATATACATGGTATTACCTAAAAAGGTTAATATATGTAGCTAAGTAATAATTAAGTATTTAATCTTTAATTAATCAACTGTTCTTTACGTTTACGTTTGTTCATGCATGTATATACATATGCAGCAACTGATCTACATATGAAGGGATCAACGTTATTAATTCGCTTTCAATGAATATAAAATCATGAAGCGAAGCGAATAAAATTTAAAATTTAAAACAACTTAGAGCTAATCGAATCTCTTTGTTTGTTTAGATTAGGTTTTAAGTCACGGATAAAAAACATCTCGAACATGAGACAGTCCCACATATTTTTACATTTTTTCAAAATATTAAAAATATTTGACTGATTAAGCGTTAATTTTTATAACCAAAGTTTTTAAAATCAAACTTTTAATAATGCTAAAATAGTCATCCAAATATTACTTTATAAGCAGTCAGAAAGTCAGTAAGTACTGTCTGAAGTAGAATTCTATGCAGTCTTGATAAAAAAGATCGTATGCAATGCTTACCAAACAAAGCTGTCATCTCCCAGTCTTATCGATATTCGCTTTCAATAACCCAAATACCCTTAACTGGCGCTACCTTGTTTTTCTGACAACTCTTTAAGTTGTTCTCAGCGACGGAAAATGCAAGTGGATTGAAATTGTTTCACAGACAACATGTAAGTACACAATTGCGAACTGCTCGAACCCAGGCTTATTCTTAAACTCAAAATTTGCAGGGAGACTGGGGTATAATCCATAATTTTTTTTTGTTAATTTGACGGAAATTAGAATTACTAGTTTTAAAGATCAAATCTAACCAGAAGTCGATTTCGGAAATAATTTTTGTACTGAAAGATTATGACGTAAATAAGCGAATCCGAAAATTTCATCCCAGTTCAACTTTTACTCTTCGAGAAATTGAAGCTCAAAAATCGTGTTAAATCATTGGAAGGCAGTCGGGTTATTTTCGCGCTCATATCGGAATTTGGCTTTCTGACGTCAGAGAGGTCGTAATAGATTTGACGTTATGAGGCTTGTGACACAAAAATCACTTCAGCTGTTTGTGATTTAATTTCGTTGCTGCTGAATTACAGTGAATTTCAAAAATTAATTCAATATTTAAAGAAAATCTCTATTTGCACAGCAATTAACTGTCGTAATGAAAACATTTTAGTCGGGATCGAGTATAATAAATTTTAATCTAAACTTACTTTTGCGCCAGAGTAGAATCTTTTTATCTTTTGTTCATAAAATTGGGGAAATGAGATACTTCAGCGTATTGTTTGCGGTGTCAAAACGCAATCTTTGGCGAAATAAAATAAGCACATCCTAGCCTATGACAGTCTAAGCGAGTTAAACGAAGAACGTCCGACAGCTAATTTTGGTTATTCTTCCGGGGAAATACTCCTTGCAGATTTGTACGGTTATGCCAGTGACGGATCCAGAAATTATAGAAGGGGGGTGAATAATACAAAGAACTTACCAGTGATTCTAGGAAAAGAAGGGTGGCAAGTACTTATACAAATAGTTCTTATAAAAAAAGAGTACAATCTTTCCATATTCTAACCCTTTCTATTCTGATGAAGGCCACCACAAGTGCGGCCGAAACGTTTTAAAAGTTTTAACCAACATTTTTACACGTGTAAACCGTAAAGTTTTTAAAAACAATTTTTTATACATTTTCTAATTGACATGTACATGACACGTAAAAGCCTCAAAGATACTAAAGTTGTAAATTAGCAACAAGATTTACATAAAAGTTACATACTTTGGGTTATTTAACTCTTCAGCTTTATAAGTTGTTTTTAAAAGTTAAGACGTATAACAACATTTTACACATTGATTATATAAATGTACCGACTCTCTTAGAAGTTAATACGTTTTTATCGTTGTTAAGTAAGTCAGTTGAAATTTAAGATAAACCTAGTTTACTTACTGCAAAATAACATGGAATAATTATTATTATACATTGGTGTCAAAATCTCGATTTTGATTGGCTATAAGCGCGCAGCTAATTCTTGCTTGCTCTGTCTCTCATACGTCACACATGCTGAAAAAGGATTTTATTTATGTAAAAGTGACGTCATACCTACAGACAATAGTTTTAGGCATGCAGAAGTGACGTCAACTAACACACTAACCAGAAGTTTGATCAGCCTTCGGCTTCAGCAGATAACTCAAACTTTGGCCTTGATAATTATCGCTATCATGCTTAACCTCATCCAATAATTGTTAAATATCAGGATAAAATTATCTCTCATGATCTATTGATTTACCACCATATAAAGAGCAGGGAAAACTCCCTTTTTAAAAGTCATTATAAAGCTATATAATTAGTTACTGATAAAGTATTATATGCTATATTTTTTTGCCGAAATTCAAACATTTCAGAATACTTCAACCCCCCTCCCCCCCCCCCCCCGTCCCATAAAAAAACTCCTAGTTACGGTCATGTTATACCTTCATTTTTACGAATTCGATTGAACGTTTAATGCAAGAACGAGCTGGGTAGCACTAGTAGGTCTGATTTGAATTACGTTCTAATTTTACTACACTTGCCTAAAGTATAGAAGATTGAAGATCACCCCAACGGAACAAAATAAACACACTATACTAAGATCACTACCCTGGACCTCTCAATACGCTGAGTAGGCTTTCAGACCACGGAAGATACAAAGCTGACGGTCCGAATCGAACACAAAACCAGTCTGGCATGAATTACTATTGGACAGTTTACGTTTGATCATTAGCATAAAATATAAGCCGCTTAAAACTACTGGTTGATCAAATCTGTACTTGTGTCCATGCACGGGTCATTAACCCTTCCCGATGGGCGATTGAGCGACAAGAGCTAGAAGGAAGGGTTATATATAAACGGGAGCTAATTATTATAGAAGCCTTGTGGGATATTATTCAGTTAAAAGTTATCTGCAGGAGCCTTGGATCTTGTTTAACTAGAACGGGAAGAACAAAAAATGTTCTTAAAACCCTGGCGAAATGAGGAAAGGAAGAAATAATATATCACAGGGTTAATGGAGTGAAAAAAGAGAGGAGTTAGAAAAGAGACCAGATCCAAATAAAACAAAATACAAATTTTAATGGTCTCCGTCACAAGTAACAAGTAACAAAAATATTAGATACGGTCCCCAGCAGACTAGAAATGCAACAGTTAAAACAATGAACATCATTGTCAAACGAAAGTTCTGTCTTTTCCTCCTGATGACCGCTTAAATATTGCTTACATTTGATGTAACCCTGTGTCGTTTTAGCTTAATTATAATCAGGGGGTACAGAAGGAACATAATGAGTAGGAGAAGGAAAAAAAACAGCAATGAATGAGCGATTCTCCAGATACGATATAACTTTGTGCCTAATTTCCAACGACAACTCTGATATTTGTCGTGAAATTCACAATGAACTAGCCACGGGCTTCCAATGACAAACGCTAGCACCCAAATAAGTAGAGGAACTAAATAATTAATGCGTTTTCTTTTGTTCTTTATACTCGGACGTGCAGTGGAAACATTACTGCGGAAAGTCTGTAACTGAACTGTGATGACTACCAGGCTTAATATGGACACTCCGTAAGAAACATTACCAATGAATGGCAGGAGGTTAAATACTAAGATACCAAGGAGTTTTGATAGTCGGAGATTCTTTCTTAAAAGGAAAAATCTAATAAACGTTAATCTAAGCAGCCTAAACAATGGAAAAAGAGTATCAGACACGGACATACTAACTATTAAGTAGTTAGTGCTGGTTCGGAGGTTTTTGTTTCTATACACAGTTAATATGACTAGCAAGTTTCCTATAGTGGAACAAATACTAGCTGCGATGCATCCATAAAAAGATACAGTATTTAACGTTTCATAATGAGCTACATTACAACTTATGTAAGGCTGCGTTATGTTGCTTAACGTGGTGTTGTTCCGCATTTCCACTCAGCTTTTCTAAACCTTCCAGTCACGTCTCAGGTCTTCATTATAAAGTGAACTCTTTCAAATGTATTACATGTTTCCTGCAAATGAGAAATAAATGACAAATATTTATATTGAAGTTGCTAGACAACACCGACTGATCTTAGGTTGCTAGCAGGCGTAAGGGATTGGGGAGATGGAGAAAATATGTTCGGAGGCTGGGGAGAGTCAGGGATCCTGCATCGAAACGCCCACATTCCACATAAAGCCCCCTAGTTAATATTAAGAAATGCCTAGAACATCAACCAATGAAAACTAAGGCCCTTTGCGAATGAAATTTACCGACATGAATCCTAAACACAGTTTAAAAGACGCCAAAAACCAACACAGGACAATGCAAATCTTATCTCTATCTGTCGTTTGTGTATAAATGTAGTTTGTCGGCAATGTTCGGAAATTAATCAAATATTAAGTTCAAGTTTGTTTATCATAACAAAAACATTTTACAAAAACCTCACCCGCAGGTAGCAATGCTAATCTAGGCGGGGAGGAATATATAAATTACACTAGTTGAGAAAAAAAAGGAGAAAAGAATATCTATATAATTATTTTAATTATATGCATATCCAAAAAAAGAAAAATATTAGAACTGAACTGCCTGAGAGAAGCTGCTGGAAAGTAGTGATTAAGTTTTACACCTCAAAAGAAAAAAAGGAGAAATATAGTAAGAATTCAAAATGTGGTATCCAGCAAAGTTTGCTCATTGTACTAATCAGCGTATGTGTAACAATATAACTATCTCCTTGACAAGAATAGACAATAATTGCGAATGAAGGGTAGCTTTAAATTTTTGCTTTGGTAGCGCACGAATATTCAAGGGAATGCTATTCCACATCCTGGCACCAATGCTCGAGAACAGAAAATAATTTGTTCTTGCGTGTTTAATTTGGAAGTTACCCGATGACGCATATCTAGTATTATAATTATGAGTTTTAGAAGATGTTGCAAATAGTCTGGAGATGCTCTCAGGTGCTGCATCCTTGGATACATCATACATAATAGATGATACAGATTTAAAGTACAAAAAGCTTTGAGGGAGAAGGTTTAGAGAATGGAAAAAAGAAACTTAATTCGGGTGTTTTTCTTGCATTAACAATCGAATGGTCTTAGAAAAAAAAATTAACAATTAGGGAATAATGAACATGAATAGAAACCTACACCTGAGAAGAGCTCAGATTGAGCCCGGTACTTCAACCGTAGACCGCTGTTTCGTCCGTTTTAGTGGGACATCTCGTCAGAACAATTTTAGTAAAACAATATGAATAGAAGCTCTTTTACTGAACTGAGCTTGTATAAAGCCCGGAACTTCAACCGTAGACCGCTGTTTCGTCCGTTTTAGTGGGACATCTCGTCAGAACAATTTTAGTAAAACAATATGAATAGAAGCTCTTTTACTGAACTGAGCTTGTATAAAGCCCGGTACTTCAACC
>JAOBRB020682458.1:0-17740 GCA_027575285.2 Zoanthus pulchellus | reverse complement strand
TATCATTATCATTATCATTATTATTATTATTATTATTATTATTATTATTATTATTATTATTATTATTATTATTATTAATCCCCATACAGCAACTCTATTCTGCTCGAGACGCTATTAGCTTTCCTCATAACAAAAGCTAATACTATAGAACCTAACGGCCTTAATAAACGCGACGAAACTTACTAATATTTCTTTTATTATCATTATTTTTTTCAATTTTATTTTCTGAGGTCATTTTCTTTTTCTCTGTCATCAATTTTTATTATATTTAAATTAGTTTTTCTTTTTCTTTCTTAATTTATTTTCGTATTCTGGAATTTCCGTTGTATTATTAATTCCTGTTTTGTAATTTCCTTTCTACATTACATATAAATGAAACTATTGTAAATCTATACCATACCTGATGAAGGCTAGTATGGCTATCCGAAATATCGTTTTATAAAATTTAAAAACTTTAAAATCTACGTTGTATTGGCTATTCTTTTTCCTTTATATTTTATATTTTGTGAGCCCAATTTGATCCAACGTATACCGGCAGAATTGTTGTTTTGTACTTATTCATTTTGTTCCATGTTTTCTTTGCGACTGTTTTTTTTAAAGATTATGTTCAGAAAAATACACTTTTATAATGGATATGTTTTGAAAGATAAAATCATTTTATAAGCTCATTTTGAGGGAGATTTTGTAAAACGTCTCTTGAAGGGGGTGAGTAAAATATGGATACGGACGGCGGACGTGCGAACGGCGGATATGCGGACGCGGACGAAGAAAATGCGGACGGAGAAAATACGGACTAGATATAAATAATGCGGACTAGATAAAAATAATGCACAAGAAATATTTAAAAACGAATTATCACAGCAATTACAGCAATTACCACGTTGCTATCAGCTGAAATTACGATAAAAATCGACTTGTCAACATAATATATGTTAGAATAAAATCATAAAATTAATGTGAATCTAGGAGTGCATGGTTGCTTAAAGTACTGACGGTAATACTTAAAAACAGTTGGGGATAATATATTTTAGAAAATATATTCAGTTAAGGCGGGACCTAACCAAAAAAAAATGTATGAAATAGAGGTTTTTTGGGGGGGAGGGGAGGTCCTATAAAAACTCTATTTTCTCCTTAATTAAAACCTGGAGGAGTGGGTATGTGATAACACGTAAACGTTAGTCACATGACAGCCCGCATCGTTTTTCAAATCATTTTATGACGTCAACTCCTGAAGGAAATCGTCAAAAAGACTGTTCTCTCGATCTATTGAGACAACAGATGATTTATGAAATGAGGCAAATCGGATATAAAAACAGTGTTGAAAATGTATTATATTTCTATTTCTCTGAAGATCTGTTTTTTTGTGGTCTCAGTTGCACTAAATTAAAATCTCAATTGCAATAACTTAAAATCTCAATTTTCGAAACGGAGTATTGTCATACTTTCTCTTATTTTAGTTTTGGATTTGCAATTGGAGCTCTCAGTATTTTCTTCTATATGAAATACACCAGGTCACTGCAGTTGTTGATACCAAGAACCGCGGTCAGAACATGCCAGTTCTTTTCTTTTCGAAATGAAATTCAGATATTTATTTAGTATATACATCAACGTCTGCAAACATGCAGAAATCCAAAAAATGTTCAAAAATGTTTTTTTTTTATTCAGTAACCTTAATTATTTTTGATATCTATAACATAAGACCCTTATACAGCATATCGCCATATGAACTATCGTCACTTCCTGTAGTTTTATTTTCATTCACGTAATCTAAGTGTATAAATATCGCTGTATGTGATTATTCTGTAATAATAATTCAGACGAAACGTGTCTGATGATGTTTGCAAAAGTTTATTCCATATGCCGCTCACTGGTTCCTTATTTTAAAAATTTGTTTTTAATTATTTCTTGTGCATTATTTTTATCTATTCCGCATTTTCTCCGATATCTTGTGCATTATTTTTATCTAGTCCGCATTATTTATATCTAGTCCGCATTTTCTCTGTCCGCATTTTCTCCGTCCGCATTTTCTCCGTCCGCATTTTCTTCGTCCGCGTCCGCATATCCGCCGTCTGCAAGACCGCCGTCCGTATCCTATTTTTACACACACCCCTCTTGAAAAACGCGTTGCGTAATCCAATACCGTAATGTATTAAAAACAGTAATATGATTCCGCGTAAACTGCTAATTACAGGTTTTTCAAGCCGACCACAACGGTAAATGTATTATTTATATTGTCTAAAGCAGTAAAGATATTCAAAGAAATGTTTAAGAACATTTGAGGCTGATAAAACAAAAATATTCGAGAACGATCAGCATCAATCGAAAAGTTCGAAGTTATAATAAAAAAGAGTGTATTCTTAATAATCGAAAATGTTTCGCTTCTGCCGTCGTACAATGTTTTCAGCAATTTTTATTACATTTACCCGAGGATACGATATATACTGATTACTAGCTCATGTTAAGTCTTCAATAAATTTGAAAATCTACAACATGCGTTGTACTGTAATGTTTTCTACCGCCGTTTGTTTGATGTTTTTTTGTTTTTTTTCAACAACATTCAATAATGTCGGAAAAACGTTTGTATTTTATTTCCATTTTTCATCAAACTAAAAAAAAACTTACCAGATGCTTTTTTATCAGCTTTAAGAAAAAGTTTAAATTAGAAAATAACTTAAATTGCATTGTATTATATTTTGAATTGTTTTTAAAAATTGCCAAAAGCGTTTTAAAAAAAGAAAATATAAAACTCCATTCAGTTTTTTGTGACCTTGAATGACCTGAAGCTTTTGTCTTATCTGCAAAATGATTGGTTACTAAGTCTGACGTGATGCTAATATTGTTCGTGAGCGACTAAAACCACGTGAATGTGAAAGAAGAAGGAAGATTTGACTTCTTTCTTTTCATTTATTGCGTTAGTCTTATAAACGCCGGAAAGAAACATATAACCGGCAAATAATTCACTGGCTCGTCTGTGTAACGGGCGAAAAAGTAATAAAAATTACAGCAAAAATCTCTTTGTTACACATTGGCACTCAAAATAAAACTTCAGAGAGATGTCAACAAGCTACAAAACTCTTGGGAAGAAACCAAGACCAAGCGATTGTCCTCCATTCACTTTAAAAGAACTGAAAGCTTCTATTCCGTCTCATTGCTTTGAGAGATCAACTTTCAAATCGTTCTGCTACCTCTTGGTCAATTTATCAGCCATGCTGATCTTGTGCAGTGCTTCATGCTTTATTGATCATCCAAAGCTACCGAAGATAGTTTCCAGTTTGCTATGGCCGGCGTATTGGATTATCCAAGGATGTGTCTGTACGGGACTATGGGTCCTTGCTCACGAATGTGGTCATTACGCTTTTTCAGAGAGCAAAGTGGTCTGCGACACTGTTGGTCTTGTCTTGCACACGGCATTTCTCGTCCCCTATCACTCTTGGCGGTTAAGTCATGCAAAACACCACAGAAGTACAAACGACATGGACCATGACGAGGTTTTTGTTCCTCACACCAAAGAGGAGTTGAATGAGAAAAAAGTTGAGCCCCTTAGTGTTCTAGGCACATTTGTAAACCTGGTAAAAACGTTGTTGTTAGGCTGGCCTGGATATCTTTTTCTCCATGTCTCGGGTAGGAGATATCACACACATACAGACCACTTTAACCCAAGAAGTCCTCTGTTTACAGAAAAAGATTACTTTGACATAATCTTAAGTGATCTTGCACTTTGCATTTGGATAGGTTTTCTTGTTTATTTGGGTTATGTTCAAGGATTCTTGTGGCTTGTAAAAGTTTACGTTCTTCCCTATCTTATCGTGAACTTTTGGCTTGTGCTTATTACCGATTTACAGCACACAGACGCGGCCGTGCCACATTACAGGGGAAAGAGTTGGAGCTGGATAAAGGGCGCCCTGTGTACAATTGACCGTGATTATGGCCTACTAAACCACGTTTTTCACCACATTGGGGACACTCATATCACGCATCACTTCTTCTCCTATATTCCACATTATCATGCTGTGGAAGCAACGAATCATATCAAGAACTTTTTAGGGAAATATTATTACAAAGACGAAACGCCAATATTCAAAGCTATTTGGCAGAACGAGAGATTTTGTCGATATGTGGACGACGTTGGCGAAACATTGTGGTTCAAACATGACTGAAAGACTCTACATTACTGTTAATACAAAATTGAAATCACTAGCAGTGTGAACACGATGAAGTGTCTTATCAGTTAAGTCCCGCCTCCCTCCAATGCAAGTGAACAGAACTTATCTCTAACATAAACCTCCTTTGTAGGGTTTTAATTCTTTTAAAAACGAGTATCTATAATAACTTCCCTTGCCTGCATTAAAAGCAAGCAAAATCTTTTACGAGACCTGCATCTAAAAATGCTGGCACGTTTCGCACTCAGCTCAGCTAGATGAGCCTTCAAATTCTTTGGATCCTGGCTACGCCACTGAATGTGAGGCGCTTCGTTTTGCCATGCCTTAATTGTTTTGTTGTTTTTTTTCTTAAATTTAAAATGCTAGAAATGAGAACAAAAATAAGAACAACTTGAGGCTGAAGACATACAAATTATAAATAGTAAGCCTTGGAAAATATTAATGGTTCTTATAAAAATAATAATATAATAATATGATTCTTATATAGCGCTATTTCTCGCAAGATCCAATAGCGCTGTACATTATAAATAAATAATACAAAAATAGTAATAATAATAAATAATATTAGAATAATTCTAGAGTTCAAAATATTTTTTAAAAAGGGGTGTGCCTTAAGAGCAGATTTAAAAGTAGTAATATTTTTACAGTTCCTAATGTCTAGTGGGAGGGCGTTCCATATATATAAACTTGGGGCAGCGACTGAAAATGCTCTCGCACCATAGGTCTTCAGATTGTAGCGGGGTTGGACAAGCAGGTGTTTAGTAGATGAGCGTAGTTATCTTGGAGGCTTGTAGGCAGTAAGTAGGTCGGTGAGGTAGCGAGGAGCAAGTAGGTTAAGACAATTGAAAGTCATTAAGAGGATTTTGAAGCGGACGCGTGCGGTAACGGGTAGCCAGTGCAAAAAAAGCGTTAATTATCCATATCTCACTCTGAAAACACAGCTGGGCAGCTGGCCATCGTAATTACCCGGAATTCAGTGAATATATTGTTTGTTAACCTTCCATGGACAAAAAAATCATTCAAGTAGTTAAAATTATTTAATTTTCTGTTCGTGCCCATCAATAGCACATTTAAATAAAGTTCAAAGCTTACTTGTCTTTTTAAAAACGATTGTTTCCTGTCTCGAAAACAAATATAAAATTAGCTATTTAAAGTAAAAACACAACTATTGTGGTTTGTTTGTCCAAACCTTTTTAAATTTTATACTTTGGACAAAAAACAAGCGAGTTGCTAAGTTCAGACAGCCGCAGAAAGCTTTTTTTAACTATACTCCTATAGTTTTGTTTATTAGAAGCCAGATGACTTCGAACTGTTAAGTGTTTTCATTTGAATAACTCGCAACTATGAATGTTATAATTTTAAAAATAAAATGTGCAGATATAAAGTTTAAACAGCAATTGATTGATACCCCGAATTTCAAGCGTTTCAATCGTGCCATTGTTCTATGGTCATTCATAAATTCCTTCGAAGATGTTGAGAACTCATAGGACGGCTCATTTTTAAACAGCTTTTTGGTGAACTCGCCGGTTCTCATGCCCCAAGAATCCACGTGCGAGTCAGGGGACAAAAGGTACCATGGCTGACACGCGAGGTGAAACAATTAATGAATGAAAGAGATCACTTTATTATCTGGCATTGAGAACAAACAATGAACTTCACTGGAGCTCTTACAAGCGCTTACGGAATGTCGTGACTTTGAGGCTAGCTTGAAAAGGGAAACAAAAAAATTTCAATGAAAAGCTCCGGGAGACAAAAGGGGATTCCCGTGGGACCTGGAAAAACATAAAACAACTAGTTGGAAATGGCTCTTAGAGCAGCGGCGCTGCTGCTCGAACGGCAAATGAGGCGAAAGACAAGTGTAACATTTTTAATCGCTTGTTTGTCTCTTGTGCGGAAGATTTAAGGTCGACTCATCGATCAAGCGCCCGATCATTTTTTAAATGGCTCCCTCAAATTGATCGTCCAGAATCATTTAAACTACGAAAGATCACTGTATCAGAGGTTCTAAGGCTCTTAAAAAATAAAAATCGAAGAAAGCAACAGGTGTCGATGGTATTCCATCTCGTCTACTCAAAGACTGAACAGGCACCCTGGCTTCCCCATTGTCCGTCACTTTCAATTTAACTGTCCAACAAAATGTTATCCCTGCAGAATGGAAAAAAAGAAGGTGACCCCTGTGCACAAATCAGGTGCAAAAGATGACCCAGGAAATTACCGCGCCATATACGTATTACCAGTGGTATCTAAAGTCTTAGAAAGTGAAAACTCACAAGCAACTAACAGGTTATTTTGATGATCATAACTTGCTCTGTAGATCACAATCCGGTTTTAGAACAATGCACTCAACTGATACGGCTGGAACCTATTTCGCCGACGGGATTCTCATGATTATGGATAAGGGCTTAATCACTGTTTCTGTGTTTATCTACCTGGAAAAAGGCTTTCGATACAGTTGACCATGACACTTTGCTCAGCAAATTAGAGTATTACGGTGTATGCGATGAAAGCCTCCAATGGTTTAAGAACTACTTCACGGGAAGCAGATTGACTCTCAGTCATCTGAAGAGCTTACCGTAACTTCTCGAGTGCCGCTGGGGTTCATCCTTGGAACTCTGTTATTCATTGTCTGCATTAATAACCTATCACGTCGTGTCAAACACTGTTCTGTAAACTGATATGTAAGCTGACGACAATTTTATATCTTGCTGGTCCACTGTACACAATTTAACTTTTTACATTAACTAAGATCTTTAGTGTTTATCTGAATGGCTAAAGACTATAATCTTGTTCTCGATGTTTCTAAAACTAAGTATGTAGTACTTACATCTCGAACGCATAAATAGCGCAATTGCATTTTAATTCTTAATTTTCTCGGAAAGTCCATATCTCGCGAAACTACTTTTAAATACCTCCATTTAGACATTGTGAAGAGTGAAATCATTCAAACGTTCTGCCGCCGAGCAAAACAATACTTTTTATCATAGCTTTGATATTATTTATAACTACTTTAGGCTTTAATTGAGTGTAAATGTGTTTTTGCATTGTAGTTTTAGCAGTTAATATAGTTCTTAAATTCTAAATACCTTCGAGTATCTTTTCTTTTCGTCGATATATCAGTGCCTTGACAAGTTGTAATTCAAATATCGAATAGATACACATACAGTGTAAACGATGATTTTGAATTGTTTTATATAAAAAACAAATTATAATTTCTATAGCATTTCAGGCTAAGGTTGCAAGGTAATATACTGGTCCCAGAGTTTCTCTTCAGTCGTTACTGGAGAGAATCTCTGGGACCTGGGTAGCAAGACAAGGAGAAATCACAAAGAAGTCCTGTTTGAAATATATCTGGACTTGTAAATGGCTTCAAAATTGCGCTTGTGGAACTTAGGTATAAGACAAACGACCGATTTTTTCATGACTGGGCGAACTAAATTCAGCAATAAAATGCATATAATATATAAGATCGAACGAATTCTATTTCGATCGACAGACATGCTCTACCCCTCTACTCAAGACGGGTAAAACAACGGAAAATCATCTTTGGGTCAAACGTCGATTTTTTCATGAATCGAACGAAATGCATACAGTAAACACCCGCGTATAAGAACCTAGAATTTTTGAGTTCAGGCTGAATGGATTCTTATATTTTGGGGTAGTTTTTCCGAACTCAGGCTGATTAGGTTCTTAGTAGGTTCTTATTTGTATAGGAGTTGTCATAGTGATACCATTCAGAGAAGTACTGTAGTACTAGTATGTATAAAGGTTCATTTGCATTTTAAACAGCAAACATTTTCTTTGGGTATCACTGTTATAGTTTGACTGAAAAAGACAAGCAGAGAATGTGTATTTCACAGTAACAAAAGTCAGGGCACTCTACAGATTCAAGTCCCAAGGCTACACCAATATAATTTTATACATTATTCTATACTCTGTATTTGTAAGATTTTCAATAAAACAAATAATTTCATGTTGTTTCTCAGAAATTTCACAATTTCTATCAATTAAAATATAGTATTTTGGCTACAAAATAAAAGTGTTTTTTTGTATAAGGACCTATTTTTCTTTGCCAGCCTAAATAGGTTCTTATATATTTGGGTACTAAAATGCCCAATTTCAGTCTGTAGGTTCTTAAATCACTAAGTTCTTATACGCGGGTCTTTAATGTATTTTGAAATTATTATGATAATACATAAACAAGACTTGCCCTGACAAAATTTGCGGTAAAATTTTAGTATTGGGGCATACTATTGTTCTAGGGTCTGGTATTACATTTTTAAATTCAAATGATAAGTTAGATGTTTGTCCCAGCCCTTAATTGCAACATGCTACAGTCTTAGATAAGAATGGCCAACGTCTAACAATGGTTCATCTTGGTCAGTATATACCAATGGTTTTGAAGCAGGAAGTCGAAAAAATCCAAATTGAATTGACCTTGCCTGGTCTGACAGGTATGAACCGAGATGTTAACAGTTAAGATGATTTGTACCGGAAGTACACGGCAAGAAGAAACTGCTGTGACCCTGCGTTTCCTTGACAATAATTGGTCGATTATTCAACGTCTCGTCAGAATTGATATACGTTTGTTCCATCTGCTATGGCTGCGAGCAACGAACTGGCCTTGACCCCATAATCAATTGATAGCTAATGATTAAGAAAGATCATCGGCAATTATTGATTTGGAACGTTGAGTAGGAATGCACTTATATTTCCTAAAATGTTCAACGTTGTGTTTCTCACACCCTTAGTAGAACCCAACTATATACATGACCATACTACAGCCCATACAATTGATGTGAAGTTTTGGTAATGCGATGCTAAAGTAGCCAACGACAAGTCCTACCATGTGATATGGACATCATCCTGTCAAATCTGATACCTTATTATTAACACAAAATTAGCCAAAAAAGTCAATAGTTCCTAAATCTCTGAAAGGGGTTGTTTCTGACAGCCCCATTTTGCCTACGGTTTTTGCTTGCGACAGTGGAAGTGAATTGGAAGAGCATCGGCTTCCACCCACCTTATCACTTTTATTCAACCTTGCACGGTTTTCTCGTGGACTAGTACATAACCCCCTTTTTAATTGACCATTGACCAAACTATGTATGCTATACCTCAAATTGTAATAAACATTAGTTAATACAAAACCCGATTGTGACACTGAGGTTTGAAATCTAACTTTTTGTTTATTTCCATATTTTTAATTTAACCTTGTTTACTGCATTTCTTAATCTTCAAACTTAGTCAAATTTTAGATTCAATTGTTCACTTTATAAAATACCTTATTATAATATTAACGCACATTTCTTCTAAACAAATGTACACTGAACGGCCATTGATGTAATAAGCTTTTCTCAGTCCTTAAACTTAGGCTACGTTGACATAATATTGAAATGAATATACGATTCGATTCATCACTCCTCTTCTTGAGGCTCTGAATTTGAATGCGACTTAACCCTTTCAGTCCCAGTTGAATTATCAATTTCTCCCGACTTGAGCCTATAGTTTTCATTGAACAAGTTTGAGAGAATTTCACTTTTAATCTTCTATAGTTTACTTTGTTTGATCTATTCTCATTTTCTCATTACCAAATGCCTTATTTTGTATTTGTTATGTAAGGAGAAGTTGAGTGCTGATAACTGATTGGGAGTGAAAGGGTTAAACTCACGGAAAGATAATTTTAAAAAAATCAAATGCTTTAATAGATGGATCCCAGCATTGAAATACCCATAAAAAGAGCCCAAGCCCTGTATAATGTTGGACAAGTGGGGATGAAGCAAGTGATTCATATTACTTCGTCTATGACGAAGCTAGCTGAATACAATCACAATAAGTAATATCAAGCAACAACCCTTATGACATATATGTGGAATTATAACTTAACTCGCTGTCAAAGGTGCCAGATAAATCACGTCAACTTTCGTGAATAATACTTTTTTTACCTACCTGGTTATCTTAACGTTAACCCCTTTAGTCATTGTTGCATTGCTAAATTCTCCCAACCTTGGCTCATATTTTTCACCAAACAAGTTTGAGAGAATTTAAATTTTAATCTTTAGTAGTTTGCTATGTTTGATCACTTCTCAGTTTTTCATTACCAGACATGTTTTGTTTGTATTATGTATGGAGAATATAAGATGGGTGTTGATAAATGACCGGGACTGAAAGGATTAATTTATATTTATTAAATTTTCAACCTCGAATATTGCGTTTCTAGCGTTCTGATTGATTCATTCAATCTCGGTTATCAGCTCATATACCGAATGACCATATATGGAAACTAACAAAAAAATCTTGTTTCTCAATTTATTAAAAGTTTTTTGCTATTTTCAAGTATCGAAAAGTTCGAAAAACTCACGAAATTTAATAAAACAATTATTCCATTCGCTGTTGGATATAAGATAATTATAGCCAGCACGGCGCTATACAATCCTCGTTGGCTATTTACCATCTCATATCCAACGCGCGCTCTTGGGATAATTGTGAAATAAAATGTCTTGTAGCTATACCTAAATACAAGTAAGATACAGTTGTATATATGACCTGCTCTGACTAATGTCAGATAGCAACTAATACATAAAATAGTTTTAATATTCCTAAGATAAACGTCCACTGAAAACCATAAACATTTCATCCAGATTCAATAATGTATTTCATATAGTTCTAAAATGAATCGGGATAAACAATATCTAAAAATTAACCGATAGTTCCTCCGAAAATATCAATGTAACACTCGAAAGTATTTATATTGATAAAACATTTTAAAACATGTTCGTTAATTGATTAATTCAAAGTTTTATACTTGAGAACAAAGTATGGGCGTCTAGTTATAAAAGTAATCTTTAAGCGGTAATAATATGTGACTACTACATATTCAAGTGTCCATATAATATTGCTTACAACACTAATATAGATGGAATAATCAATGCAAATATTCAATCTTAAATTGACTGCAATTGGTTGATAACACGATAGTAATTCCAAAAGTAATATCTCGACATAATATATGCACTGCCTGGAAAGTTTTAGGCACTGAATAATTCTCAGTGTTTCATTTTAATCTCTATATATTATAGCTTAGAAATACCCTCGCAATTCAAGCTGTTAACAACGATTAATGGTCATTTCAGTTACCTGAAATATCCATCTATACGATTGTAATAGAAACCTTTTTTCCATTGGCAGGGCGCTCCTTCCAAACCGGAGATGGCGCTTTGCGCCTTCCCTGAAACGTTGTTAGGGTATTCTGTTGTAAAGCATTTACATCGCCATTTATTGGTCGATTACCGATATGAGTTTCTTCGCTAGTCTCAATATTCTTTCTCCTCGATGAGCGATAGTCATTGGGAAACATATTTGAGGAGGATATTAGCACGCTCTCTGAATGGTACGCAATGGAGTTGGAGACAGGAGTGTAACCAATGAACTCCAAATCTCCGCTTTCAGTTTGTCGGAACTCAGAATGTCTTCTCCCTTCATTTTGCAAACTTCTGGGCCTCGGTTCTGTAGCATAAACACTACGCCTCGGAACATCTATTTCAACAACTGTTCCCATGGAAACCTGACTCTGGGAGTCAGGTGTGTCCATAGCAGTTGAGATTGATGTCTCACTTCTGTGAATGAAAGGCGATTCGGGCCGAGATGTGTCGAGTTCTTTCAAGGGTGAAAAATCTTGCAATCGTTCCGGGGACGGAGGTCTTCCATGTGGCAATTTGATGATCTTATGTTGTTCTCGGTTCTTTCGAGCTCTTGCAGAGGCTGTCAGATAAGTTCCTCGTGATAGTGACGATCCAGGAGGCTGCTTTGGGATTTCGTCTCTGCTTGGCGGTGGTGGGGTGTCTAGACCGAGCTTCTTTAGCTCAAACATTGAGGACTGCAGTTGTTCTATGACCTCGTCGTCATCGTAACGATAGTTAGGCATTTTCTCCTGAAGGAATTGAACAACTTCTTCAAGGTTCATCTTTTGGAAGATTTCTGCAACAAGAAAACACAACTTTGGAGTCAGCTTATACTAATTTTGATCATGTATAAATAACATACTTAAAATATAAAATTACCATGCAGTTTTAACACTTTGACGGAGTTCTCCTTCATAATTTGATTCAAACTAAAATTAACTCCATACGAGCAAATCATCACTTCTATAACATGTAATGTACAAGAACATTTCATAACCACGTTAAAGTTTGACTTAACACTGTAGCCAACTGTCTCGTACCCTTCTCATACAACACAACGGGTACTGATAGGAGGAAAAGAGAGACAGTTTGGAAATTTCATTTCCATTTACCGCTTTGCACGCTTTTTTAAGAGAAAACGAGCAAATCAGATATTGCGGTACTGGGCACAAGATTCGACGAGAACTCCGTGCTGTTTGTGTCTGCACTTAAAAACGATATTTATTCGTTTTTGCAAATCAAAACATTTTAAAATATGTATTGAGTTCCTCCTATCGAGTGCCAAACTCCAATCTATTATTCTGAAAACAGTCTGACTTACATTTCAACAAAACGCAAGGCGGTGGAACAAACCACCGAAAACGCTCAATCGATTATTCATCCTTTACAGGCAACTCCCAAGAAATTCATAAATCTTTACGCGTTAGAGCACAACTTTCTATGACTTTATCGGTGAAAGAGAGAACGCGTGATTTTGGGAGAAACACGAGAACGTTGTGAAATCACAAGCCGCAGGCGAGTTGTGCTCTAATGCCTTTATGATAAAGCAAAACAAGCAGCAAAACGAGCAAGCGAAAAGCATGACTTTATCGGTGTAATAAAGCATAGATTCGAACCAATAAGAGCGCCCGTTATATCGTACCTATATTATAATTCCTTACAATGCTGGTAAAATTCATAATCCCGCAAATACATAACAAATCGGACAAAACATATGCGTGCAAGTGGTTCGTGCAACAGAAATTTTCTTGTGAGGGTTAATGTCGATTATCCTCGACAAGCAATAAACTTTACCACATAATATGAGGGGAAAAAATGTTCAAACTGACTTTCTAATGAATTACTAAGAACCGTTCGTAATAACGGACAAATGAAAACAAAAGAAAGTGACAGGAAACCACGTGACACATTTTCTGCTTACTTACTTTTGTGCATTTTCATAATATTGTACGCCATCGCTGTGAGAACACGATCGCCTTCCAGAATGAATATATCCCAAAGTCTTCGGGTCAATGAAAAAGGAACCTAAAAAGAGTAAAAGATTTTACATGGAACTCGACACCACCACCACAACCATCACCACTACTGCTACTGTTACTGATACTACTACTTCTACTACTAGAACTACTACAATTACTACTACTACTACTACTACTACTACTACTACTACTACTGTTACTAGTACTGCTACTACAACTACTACTACTGCTGCTAGTACTGCTACTACTACAACTACTACTACTACTACTACTACAACAACTACTACTACTATTACTACTACTATTACTATTACTACTACTACTACTACTACTACTACTACTACTACTACTACTACTACTACTACTACTACTACTACTACTACTTTATTTCCAGCCTCGTTTTTATGCTCTGAAATACTAGACATACGCAGTTTCCACCTTTAGAGCTTTACTAGACTTGGCCCTAGGCTTATATCCAGATCTACTACCCTTAGGGCCATTAGTAGTTTACCAATGTTTTTCTCACTAATTTGACCAATTCATACATTTGGTCGATAACCGCTAGAGTAAAAATGAAAGCGGTATTTGTTTTAAAATGGAAAAATATAGTTGTAAAATTTATTTTCTCTTCATTAGCAACTCGTTGTGAAGATTCCCTGTAAGTCACGATCTAAAGATTTATAAATGTAAAAAATAAATAAATAAACTACATCATACCAGCACTATAAGGTTAATATAATTTTTGCAGTATATGTAATTTAAGACAACGCAAACTAAACTCAATGTTACAGCAACTTCTAATTCAAATACTATTAAATACGATTATTACTACCGCTGCTACCACAACTATTATTAATTCCAGTACAAGAACTTCTTAGCACTACTGCACTCGCTACTGCTACACCTACAAATATTTACTACTTTCTCTCTTACAGAGTAGTTTTGCACCATCTACAACTTATTTGAGAGCTTATTTTAAGAGCAATACTTTTTCTGATTTTATCGGAGAAATCGAGCACGAGTAATGTTGGGAGAGACAAGAGAACGTTGTAAAATCACTTGCCTGCGGCTCGTGATTTTACGTTTCGAGTGTGTCTCCAAACACCACTAGTGCTCTATTTCGCCTAAAAGTCATAGAAAGTTATGCTCTAATGCTTTTATGATATAGCAAAACAAGCGGCAAAACAAGCAAGCGAAAATCATGACTTTATCGTTGTAATAAAGTATAGATTTGAACCAATCAGAGCGTGCGTTATAAGGTGGCTATATTATAATTTATTTTACAAATACGAATATTTTACTGTTAATGACTTATTATAGCTAGTTAGCTTTCATAACTTTAATTACATTAATTTCCTTGATTAAAGGTTATCTAACAACCAAATGATGTGATGAAAAAAGTTATCAACCAATAGAGAATTACGAAACAGGGCCTGGTTCCTCAAAACCCGATTACTGTTAACCCAGGATTAATTTCTTAATCCATGTTTCTGTTTCCTACCCTCTATAGCTTGGTTTGAGCTGGAATTTCGGATTTAACAAGTTTCTTTATTAGTAAAATCAAGCTGATTTTTACAAGCATCACAAAGCTTTACTTTTGAAAAAGTAGGTCATTTAAGTTTTGTCTTAATCCAGGATTAACTTAATCAGAGTTTGAGGAACCGGGCCCAGGTTTTAACAATTTATAAAGTTAAATCCCGACGCTAAGCAAAAACCTTTCTATACTTTACTTGTTTAAATTACAAGAGCGCTAAAATGTACACAGCAGCTTTTACCGTAATGATTCGATTGAGCGCGCCCATCGAATGTGTTTTTGTTAATAAGCGATCCTATTCTAATAAGCGCTACCATTTTTAAACATCTCCCTATTCCATTTTGTTACTGCTGCTATACAAAATGAAGATTTCTTTTAAAAGTAACTAAACTTTTTTCAATTTGTTACTGTTACAGTTTCTGTTATTGTTAGTTATTTTAATGTGTTTTAAAGTTTTGCATTTGGTTGTTTCTTAAAAAATTAAATAAACGCCCTGTCTCGAATAAGCGCTCTCCCTTGAGGTAACAAAGGTAAATAAGCACTCTGGGCGCTAAATCGAATCATTACAGTAACTACTTTTCAATCACTACTACATCAGCTTTATTCAAAGGAAGCTAAACATTGAAATACTTACTCTGTCTAAAAAACACTGCATAAACCATTTCAGAGTATACAAACTGGAATGGCACCCTTCTTTCTCCTGAAAAAAATAAAAATAAATATAATTTCCAGATTAACAGGTACTTTTACCCAGTATTTTTTAACGAAGCAAGTTGTAAAGACAAAATTCATTGCAGTACCAAAATATACACGAATATGTTAACATGGTAGTAAAATATAGATTATTGTACACATCATCCATTGTACACTTCTTGAATGATAGAGAGCACTGCTTGTAAACAATTATTCCAAGAGTTGTTGGATATGAGATGGTAAATAGCCAACGAGGAGCGTAGCGCCGAGTTGGCTTAAATCATCATATATCCAACAAGCGCGAATGGAATAATTGTTTTATTAAATTTCATGAGTTTTTCGAACTTTTCGATACTTGAAAATAGCAAGAAACTTTTAATAAATTGAGAAACAAGATTTTTTTGTTAGTTTCCATATATGGTCATTAGGTATATAAGCTGATAACCGAAATTGAGTGAACCAATCAGAATGCTAGAAACGCAATATTCGAGGTTGATAATGTAATAATAATCAATATCGCTTAATTACCAGTTGTTTAAACAGCCTGGACAACTGTTTCTTGAGAATCTTGTCGTGGTGCTGTTGAAATCTAATTAATTTTGGGAATCCTGGGATGAACAGACCTAAAATAAATATAAACCAAATAAAATGTTAGAGGTTTTTAATCTACTATAATTTATTATATCAATTGAACATACTCAGGTTATTTAAACATGATAATATGTACATAAACCGTTATCAAAGTTACGACTCTACTGACATTCGCTTCGCAAACTCATTTTAAAGAAAACACATTTGGCAACAAGTATAGTACAACATTTCATTACAACTCTATATACAATTTTTTCCCCACATCTAGGCAGTTTTTATACCAACTCTCTGAGTACATGGTATCGAGTGGGATACCGTGGAATATGCCACGCGTCACTGTCATTCTAATTAATTCATCCCATCTTAAACTTAAACATTTACCACCATATTTAGTTCAAACATTCCACCCAATTTTGGTCAAATATTCCACCTTAATATTCCACCGCATCTCTAGTTCAAATATTCCACCTTATCTCTAATAGAAACATTCCTCCACGTCTGTAGTTCAAAAATTCCACTATATCTGGAATAGAAACATTCCACCACATCCCTAATAGAAACATTCTTCCACATATGTAGTTTAAACATACCACCACATGTCTAGTTTAAACATTCCAACTTATCTCTAATAGAAACATTCCGCCACAATTGAAGTTCAAACATACCACCACGTGTCAAGTTTTAATATTCCAACTTATCTCTAATAGAAACATTCCGCCACATATGAAGTTCAAACATTTCACCACAGCGGCAGTTCAAACATTCCACCTTATCTAATAGAAACATTCCACCATATCTGTATATCAAACATTCCATCCCATCTCAAGTTCAAACGTTTCATTATATCTCCAAGTAAAATATTTCTCCATACTCAAATTCATAAATTCTCCCCCATTTCTAGATCAAACATTCTATCCCATTTCAAACCTTTTCCCCAATCTCTTGATTAAATATTCTATCCTTTAAATTGAACTTGGTATAGAAAAACACATACCATGCATGCCGTGTTTTCTGTCTGTAAGTAGCTGCGACAGACTCCAAAATGCATCCTGCATTAGAATTGAAGAAAATAGTTTTATACCAAAAACATTGCTGCTGTACCTCCGCTTTCATGAGAGAAATCATATTCATCTTACTTTATTTTAACATAGGAGACAAAGAATATACAGTACATACAACGATGCTGGTAAACTATCAGTCGACAGTCTTACAAGTCAATCACCGCTCTTCAAAAATATAGCATTACTATTAACACAAAGTTAATATTTGGATTATCATAAACTCATTTGTTTTCATCACCTAATTTTGATTCCAGTATCAAAGTGTACAAGCATGTTAATCATGATGGCATACAAACATTGTTGGTTTTGTAGCAACATACCTCTTCACCAAGATACATTAGCAAGATGGCAGCGATTCCACTCATGCCTTGACAATAACCAACTTCCTGTAAAATATAACGTTTCTAGTATAAACAATCTGCGCCTCTTATTGTATCTAATCGAATCTTCTCAGTTAATCTATTTCCACTATATTAAAGAGCTGTTACATAGGTATAAAAAATATCTTATAGATTTTATGTATGTAAAATATCAATATCAATAT
>JAOBRB020682348.1:0-17750 GCA_027575285.2 Zoanthus pulchellus | reverse complement strand
TTAAAATAGTTCCGATTGGCCTCCGTGACAACAAGAACGTCTGTTGCTTTTAAAAGCTCTCTTTTAACTGACCTGCAAAACGGTGATGTAATTATCTCTCGCTGGGTACTGAAACTGTGGAAAGTCATTTGTTCACAAATGAGTGATCAACGTAAATAGAGCAGGATATTCAGTGTATTCTGAACAAATTCATTTACTGAATAAAAATTAAAATATATTTTATTTACTAATACAGTACTACTCACCTACAGGTGCCCTATTTTCTATCTTGGCATCTATTGAGAGTCTCTGTCTGTTTCTAAGTTCCATAATATTTACACCTGTCTACTCTTGGTCCCTGGGATTTTCGACAAAATGGGAATATGCTCCTGGTATCTCATTCTTTATCAATGCAGCAATTGCAGGGATTCCCATTGTATTGTTAGGGTAAGTATTTCTAGTTTAAACTTTACTGTATCTTCTAATTTGCGTATACCAATAGTAAAACTAATATGGTCAAACAAACAGTTTCATTTATATTAATAGATCTATGGAAATAAATACCAAACGAACTGAAACTCTGGAATTCCTTTTCTTTTATTAAGCAACTGAAGGACCAATCTATTGTCTGATTCAATGCGAATAAATTTACTTTTCTCAAATCTTCAATCATTCAATGTCCTATTTTTTTGGAATAAACAGAATTTTATTTTTTTTACTGAGAGATTAGAAAGTTAAGCTCACTGGTTTGCTAAGATTTTTTTAACTGATGTAGCATACGAACCCTTAAAATCCTATGAAGCAATAACAGTTTTTGGTCCAACTTCGTACCTGGGTACGAGGTTGTTTTTGGTCGTGTTTGAAAAAATCAATTATCTGTATTCTTCGTTTTCATGTGAGAGATATGTAATCGGCGGGTTCTGGCCCGATTTTTCTGCGCATGCGCGAGAATCGTGATCGTGAGATGCGATTTAGCGTAATATCCCTTCAAAACGACGTCATTCTCTGTTAAGGCGGGCCCGGGCCAAAATCCCCCCCGCGCGATTTGCGAGATTCGAGATCGGGGATTCCCCGGAATGGGACGTCATTTCCCCGATCGGGATCGAATGAGTATGCACTTTGGTGGTCAAGGTGCATTGATTGAATCGTAGTTGCACGTTAATTTGGAACCGGTGTGCGAAAATTGAAATCGTATAAAGCGTCGGTGATCATTCATTTACTAACAACCATGGATCGCCGAGAACTTGCACGAAGAGGACGTGAAGAAAGGAGAGAACTTGCACAGCGTCGAAGTGAAGAAAGGAGGGCGCTGGTACAGCGTCAACGAGAACGCCGAGCTGGACGTTCAAACATCCTTGATGAGCCGGTTCCTGAGATCAATGTACCGATTCTCAAACCGGACGCTCCTCGCAAATCGAAGCCTCGATCTCTCAAGAAGGTGGCTGAGCCGATACGGAAGGAGATCAACAAGTTCGCTGATTGGATTGAATCTTACGTACCTCCACCGAAAAAAACCACAGTGAACAAACGAGTCGAAAGACTAAAGGACAAAATAAACAAAATATTCGCAAGGTACGAAAGGTACAATCCAAGAGAACACAAAACGGCTCTGGCGGGAACACTAAAAACTCACAGAATAGAGGGTGAAGAGGCGCCAGACCCGAAGATATTCACTAGAGACGTAAGACCCAGTGTAATCAAACTCATCAACAAACAAAGGAAACCAATAAAGCTAACTTTTGTACTCGTGTGTACGTTTGCGAAATATAATCCGGAGAATGATGGGGTTGATTACACTACAGTAAACTTCCGAACAAGACCAGAGACAGTATATGAATCAACTAATGTCTCTAAGTTATTTACTGAACTTGAAATGTACTTACTTGAGAAGATAGAGGAATTCCAGCGAAGAGGCTCTGGATGGGTCTTTGATGCAGTTGAACATTTCGACATCGAAATCGATCCCTTCGATCCGCTATCTGGCAGTTCGTACATCCCGCTACCTAAAAAGCTAGAAGCCAAGAAGGCAATCATAAACATTAAGAATGAGGATGACCACGAGTGCTTCAAGTGGGCAGTAACATCGGCCGTCTTTCCCAAGAAGAAAAATCCTCAGGTACTGACCAAGAGAACGAGAGAGGCATCTGAGAAGTTCAACTGGACTGGAATGGAATTCCCAGTATCGTTACAACAGATTGATAGGTTCGAAAGACAGAACCCATACAGGATCAACGTATTCGGATACAGCCCTACCGACGGTGTTTACCCTCTACGGACGAGCAAGAGAAGGGACGGAGAAGCGATCGATTTACTTTTAATATCGAACGAAGAGACCAATCACTACTGTTGGATAAAAGATTTCAGTAGGCTTATATCTTCTCAGGTCAACAGTCACAAAGGAAAACGTTTCACTTGCCGTAGATGTCTGAATCACTTCAAGACAGAGACATCACTGCGAAAACACCAAGAATACTGCGACAACAATGAAGAAATCAAGGTTGAAATGCCGGTAGACAAAGACGGGAATCCAGAGTACCTAACGTTTAAGAATCACCACAGGAAAATGACCGTACCATTCGTCGTTTACGCCGATTTCGAGTGCTTCACGGAGAAAATAGATGGCTGCACACCCAACAACGAAATGCGTTTCACCAATAAATACCAGAAGCATCGTCCGTCCGGATTTTGTTACCACATAAAGTGTTTCGATGATAGGATATTCAAGTCGGAGCCTGTGATTTACACAGCCAAGCACCCAGATGATGATGTAGCACAGATTTTCGTGGATAGACTGCAAGCTGACATCACCGAGATCTACAAGGAAGTAAATTTTAACAGGCAATGCAAGATGACGTTGGATGATGTGATCAAGAACAAACAAGCAACAAAATGTCATATCTGCGACGGTGAATTAGGAGGAGATAAGGTCAGTGATCATTGCCACCTTACCGGAGCCTATCGAGGTGCAGCTCACAGAAAATGCAACCTTGACTACCAAATTCCGAAGTTCTTCCCGGTCTTCTTCCACAACTTGGCAGGATACGATAGCCATTTGTTCATCAAGAACCTCGGAGTGAGTGAAGGTGAAATCAAATGCATCCCGTACAACGAGGAGAAGTACATCTCGTTCACGAAACAAGTTGTCGTTGACACATTCACGGGCAAGGAAGGCAAGGAAAGAGAAGTGAAGAGAGAACTGAGATTCGTCGATTCTCAAAAATTCATGGCTAACGGTCTTGACAAATTAGTTGCCAACATTACGAAGTGCGGTAAGTGTGATGATAACCTCGTAGAGACAAAACGGTTCTTCGGAGAACATATTCACTTAGCGCTGAGAAAAGGAGTATTCCCCTACGACTGGTTCGACAGTTACGACAAACTGAACGAAACCCAATTACCACCGAAGGAAGCGTTCTATTCTACACTCAACAACACGGGCATCTCAGATGAGGATTATGAACACGCACAGCTAGTGTGGAAGACCTTCAAGATGAAGAGCATGAGAGAGTATCATGATTTCTATATGAAGTTGGATGTAGTTCTGTTGTCCGACGTATTTGAGAATTTTCGGAAAGTTTGCCGCGAAAACTACGGATTAGACCCCGCTTGGTACTACACTGCCCCTGGTCTTGCATGGGATGCATGTCTGAAGAAAACCAAAGTGGAGCTTGAACTTCTGACCGACTATGATATGCTCCTCATGATCGAGAAAGGCACTCGCGGTGGTGTATCGATGATCTCTACAAGACACGGGGAAGCAAACAATCCATATATGTCCAACTTCGATCCAAACTCACCAACAAAATATCTCACATATCTGGACGCGAATAGCCTTTATCCAACTGCGATGAGCATGAAGCTACCAACCCACGGCTTCAAATGGATGATGGATGACGAGCTTACAGACTGGGAAAACCACTCGTGTATACTAGAGGTTGATCTAACCTACCCAACACACTTGCATGATCTGCACAATGATTACCCGCTGGCCCCCGAAAAAGTCAAAATAGGTCAAGTAGAGAAACTAATTCCAAATCTACACAATAAGACAAAATACGCGGTTCACTACAAGAATCTAAAGCAATACGCGAGAATGGGCCTTAAGATAACCAAAATACATCGAGGCATCACATTTGAAGAGAGCGAGTGGATGAAGCCATACATCGATCTGAACACGGTATTGAGGACAAAAGCAGCCAACGACTTTGAGAAAGATTTCTTCAAGCTTATGTCAAACTCGGTCTTTGGCAAGACAATGGAGAACATTCGGAAACGGGTTGATGTTCGGTTGGTCACGAATGATAGAGACGCGCGTAAGTTGATTTCGAAGCCTAACTACGAGAGTCGGACAATATTCTCCGAGAATCTTGTTGCGATACACATGAAGAGAACGAAGTTGAAATTCAACAAACCGGTATACTTGGGAATGTGTATTCTCGATTTGAGTAAGACGGTGATGTACGAGTTCCACTACGACTACATCAAACCGAAATATGGTGACAAAGCCAAGCTGTTGTTCACCGATACCGATTCTCTAGCTTATGAGATAGAAACGGACGATTTCTACAAAGATATTGCTCCCGACGTGAAGGCGAGATTCAATACTTCGAACTATCCAAGGGACCATCCATCTGCAATCGAAGTTGGTGTGAACAAGAAAGTCATCGGGATGTTCAAAGACGAGGCAGCTGGCAGGCAGATCACAGAGTTTGTGGGACTTCGAGCAAAGTTGTATACGTACCGGATGGATGAAGGACATGTAGAGAAGCGGGCGAAGGGGACGAAAAAGGCAGCCAAGAAGACGATAAGCTTCAATGATTTCAAAGAATGTCTCCTTAGTGGAAAATCGCAAAGGAGGCAGATGAATGTCATTCGAAATTATAAACATGAACTCTATAGTCAGACGGTGAACAAGCTTGCGTTATCACATTTAGATGACAAGAGACTCATCTGTAAAGACGGGATCCACACATTTGCCCATGGCCATTGTGAAAAGTGGAAATGTAGATAAAGGATGGGAATTGTTATAGTAGAAAAATGAACGAATCAAGAAATACAAAGTGTGGAAGGTGTAAATGTTACAGGTACCCTAGCGATTTCATCAAAGATGGACGCGAGATGAAAACATGCATAAAGTGTAGAGAATCTAATCGGAAGTCAAGGAATAATAATAGTTGCCCACACAAAAAACAAAAATCGAGATGTTTCGAATGTGATGGACGTGGATTATGCCCGCATAAGAAACAAAAAGAACGGTGTCGAGAATGCGGAAGAACAGATATATGCGAACATGAAAAATCAATATATCATTGTAGATTGTGTTCGGATCCAAAGAAACTATCAATCAAACAATGGATCTCTAATTGCAGAAAAGAAGACAGAAAATACAACAGATATGACGCAGATCGATTTATAGACCGATGTTTCCTAAAGGGCTTGATAGAAGATTATCCCGTTTGTTATTATAGAGACTGCAAAATCAAGCTACAATACGTTTACTTTGACGATGATTTGGCATCAATCGAGAGATTGGACAACAAAATCGGGCATATCAAGTCGAATTGTGTTCTATGCTGTTTAAAATGTAACCGAGAGAGAAAATCTAATCGTCAAAAACAGAAAAAGGTGGATCCTGAGTGTCATCAGGCACAATCTGAAGTTCCTCCCGAACAAAGCCCCTCCTCGGCCCATCCTCTAGGTAATAGAGAATAGGCTGATTGGGCGAAACAACTGTGCGTGAAATATAATATTCTTCCAAGCTCCATATTGGATCCGTGGCCCGTCGACGTTCTCCTCCTTCCTCTTCGCCGGGAACGAGAAGATACCTAACTTCAACTTTGGGTGGAAGTCTCACTTCATCGAAACCAACGCTCCGCCATTTGGGGTATTCAACTCGAGGTATATTAACCTTATCCATCTGAATAGCCTTAGCTGACCCTTTTGCGTTAACGCGTGTGGGTTCGCTATTCAAAGCCTTCAAGACCCCACGCAACCGTCTGACCCACACTCTCGATCGGTCCTCTTCGGGGTCCATGAGCATCTCTTGGGAATATTGATGGGTAAACAAACGCTCTGCAATCCATCGATTAGCATTTTCAACAAAGGCCTGTGATCTATGATTTCCAGGTTCGCTTCGTTGAATCGTGACACCTCTTCTTCTCATCAGAGTTGCCACTTCACCAAAAAATTCTTTACCTGGATCAACCATTAGTTTCGTCGGCCACTTCAGGCGGGACTCTCTGGGTCTGGTGTAGATCTTTCGGAACGCTTTCGCCACCTCACTGCTATCTTTGCTGGTCAACGGTTCGGCATCTTTGTATCTTGAAGCCACATCAACAACAACTAAGGCATATTTAAACGTGTTATGCCCCACAACATCGTGAGGCATAAACAACAAATCGGCTTGATGAATCATGTTAGGCTTATCAACAACCCAATGTGGTCTTGGAATATATTTCGGAGGCGGGAGATACACCTGCCAGATTTTCTGCTTCTTGAGCCACTCCTTCGCTTCAGCTTCACTAACACCAGCTTTCTCAGCTAGTTTCGAGATGGCTGAATTACCTTTCCAATAGCCATCCGTACTGTAATACACATCAGACAAAGTCATATCTTATTTAAAGCCAAAGCTTTGTTCTCTTAAACTAACTATGTCAGTTGTTGTACCAGAGAAAATCAATCCCAACAGGGCTGCACGAGAACCGTTCGGTTTGAAGGCGGTCACTTCTCTGAATCGAGTCACAATGAATCCATCATCAGCCTCTCCCGGTGAGACCCTGTACGTAAACATCCCGAAACTCGCAGAGGATGTCGTGATTGTCCCGGGAAGCGTCTATCTGTTATTCGATCTGACGATTGCCGGTCATGCGAACAACATCTTCGTGAACAACGTCGGTCGAAATCTAGTGTCCAGATTCAAAGTCCTATTCGGTGGTGAAACGCTGCAGGACACTCAGAGATACGATCTCTTCCAAACCTATCACGATTTATTCTTGTCGGAAGAAGATCGGGATGATCGAGTAAGGCAAGGCATCTCAACTTTGAACATGAGGAAGCTCAGGGCCAACGCCGGAGACAAATCAACTTCAGATGCCAAAGAAGTCAGCCTTGCTGCAGTACACAACACCAAGTATTGCATCCCATTGGACCATCCCATTCTCAAAGATCACGGAGTGTTCTACCCGAAGGCGTTACAGCATCACTTGATCTTTGAGATTACACTCGCACCAGTCTCAGATATCGTTGTGTATCCCGATGTTGTAAAGACGCCAAATTACGGCATCACCAATCTCGAGATGGAATATACCTGCATCAAAAGCAATTATTTAGCTCGGCAAGCAAGTGCAGCGTACCAAGTTGGAAAAGGTTTCTACTACGAGAATATCATTCTACACAAAACATTCACGATCGCGAAGGCAACCGACAGTGTCATCAACGAGCACATCAATCTCCCCAGGAAATCGATGACTGAATCTTTACAGAAGCATACACAGCAGGAACAAGAGAATCGGAGAAGTTTGCAAATCCAGACATTAAGTCGATCAGCTTCAACGTGGATGGAATTCCGAACAGACTCTACTCCAAGGGAATGATCACCTCAGATCTCTGGGAATCGATCAAGAAACGGCTTGGCAATGCAACTCTAAAAGAAGAAGATTTTTACGGATACAACAGGTTTGCTCTGTGGGTCGATTTGAGGACCCACCCAGAAGTCGCAAGTAAAGGACCAATTCACGGAGACGGTCTTGCATTGGACAACACCCGTGATGGAATCAAACTTGAAATAAAGAGGAAAACCGGCGGATCGGGGAACCTCACATGCTATATGTTCGTGGTGGCCGACGCGTGCATGGAAATCGTAAATTCAAACCTACGCGGCATCGTATACTGATCGAAGCTTAAAAATTACTCTTTCTGATATCAAGAAAGAGTAATGCAATCACTACGAGATAAAGTTCCATTTCATTGCATCATAACGGGACCTACGAATTGCGGGAAGACAAAGTATCTCATAGAACAGCTCCGAGGGCCGTTTCGTAAAGTTTTCGAATACATCATCCTGGTTTGTCCGACTTATTCTTTGAATAAAACCTACCGCGGTTTCGCCAGAGGTGATAAACGATTCTTTGTATTTTCACCCGATGCAAGTAACTTCGAAGAGATTAACGAGTTGTTGATCGATTGTGAGACGTTATTCTCCGGCACCAACACGTTACTCATCCTAGATGATTGCGCCGTATCAAAAGATCTCAAGAAACGTTCGAATAAGTTTATCGACCTTGCTTTCTCAGGTAGGCACATCGGATTATCGGTCTGGGTACTCACCCAGCAACTAACATCGATATCGAAGCCATTCAGAGATAACGTAGCCTGTGTAGTGGCGTTTCACAATCCATCCCAGGTCGGCACTAAAATGCTCTTTGAAGATTTCGGGGGTGATTTGGATACCGAATCGCGAAAACGATGCATGGAATTACTCAAAACGGAAAAATATTCGAGGTTGTGTTTCTCTCTGAGACACCCATTCGAAACCTACTTAGAGTTTCCGAGAACGATTTGAAAAAAGTCATGGCAAGCGTTGACGAATATATGAAGGAAGACCCGAAAGGCGTGGATACACCCGATACACCATCACCCGCAACGAGAGCCGTAGATGAAACCATCGAAGCTGAACCAGAGTCGTTAGCTATTCTCGCATCTCTCGGTACAACGAAGGAATTCTTAGGCGTTGAGATGACTCTGGGTGATGTCGCGAAACTCTCACCGAAGGACGTTATGAAGTATTTTACTCGTTATCAGGTCACAATGGGTAAACAAGTGACTGGCGGTTTAGTAGATTCTACACTTCAAGCGACATCTAAAGTGATCGCCTATGCACTCCCTATAGACGATTCTGATGCTCTCGGTAAAGACTTACAAAGTGATGAATTGGTCAGGAGGGAACTATCGAACTTCGTTGGACTCTTAGTGTTACGTGGTGGGCGTTTCGTGGCACTTGCCAGCGGGTTATTCCAGGTCATCAAGCATATCAAACTAGGTGAATCCAAGGAGAATCCTAGTGAACCTAAAGATGTTCCTCATGATGATACTAACACACCTGAGGAGCCCTCTTAGTACCATTAAGAGCAAACCTCTGGTCAGAAGCGTTGATCCCCCTACCCACAGGAATCAATACTCACGTTAATTTGACGAAAAAAAATTACATGAAAAATGGAAAGTTGAATTGGAAAATCATGACCAAATGTTTTCGCAGAACCTCTTGGCAAAACGTAACGTTTCCTTATCTAATTCTGATAAGGAAAAAAGTGCTTTAGAGATTCCACATCTTGGTATATAAATCAAGCAAAATGTCAAACAAAATGAGCAAATTAAGCAAATCAAACGAAACATCAAACGACGTTCTTGTTGCACTGAACTGCGAATTTTTTGACTGGGATGCAGTTGTGGTCGAAGAACCCGTTACTACTTCATTCAAGACCATGAAAGGCGGTAATCCTTTTGACTGCACAAAATCAGAGGTGTACTTGCCAGGTCCAAATGGAGAGAAGCAGCGGATCTTCATCGAGCTGGCCCCACAGAAGTTCTGGGGATTAAATCCTTGCTATCCATTTGGTACGGCCAAGTATAAACAGAAACATGAAAACATTGACGGTTTTCAGATCTGTTATCCTCTCACTTCTCCTGCAACGGTTGATAGGCCTACAGAGGAAGAGCGGGCAACGCAGTTTGCTCTCGATCAGGTTTGGGACATCACATGCGAAGCTATGAAACGTTTCTGCATGGTGAATGGCAATGAAAAGCGCAAAGTTCCCGCTCCAACTTATTCTTCTTATGCAACTGGCATGCAGGAAGGGGACTGGTCGTATTCAGTGAAGCCTATGTACGATTACACCTATGACACCAACAAAAAGAAAGAACGGTTTCCGGATAAGTCGAAACCACAGAAAATGTACATCAGGCTTGATACCAAAGGGAAGGGTGATAATTTGAAATGCTACAGTAGGATCTACGGGCCTGGCGATAAACTCGTTTCTCCTTTCAAGTACGTCTCTACTTATGGTGAGGGGCATATTGTAGTATGTTGGAGTCACATCTTTTGGGGCGCTCACGGTTCAACTTCGAGCTACGGCGCTTCAGCGAAGCTAACGTTGGCTGAGATGAACTTCACCCCGAATAAGGTTAAATCCTGTGTTCCCAAGCGTCGCATGCTTGCGCCGAACAAGGCAAAGGTTGAAGAGGACATTAGCGATGACGAGGAGTTTCTAGAGATTGACCTGGATTAGAACCATCTTAAGAGTATTACTTGTTTTATTTCAAAACAAGTAATCATGTCTGAAGAGAAAAAGAGTATATACCCAGCTCTTAGTGAAGTCGCATCGTACATGCAAGAAAACCCTGAAGAAGCTTACACAATCATGAGACATATACCTTTACCTAAAGAATATCAAATAGAACATGAATCTAGAACTGAACTTATCCTCGATGAAAAACTTGGATCTATAGCGCACCACTTCCTAGTAGGATTTCTCTCCGTTCTGGTATTAGACGGGGCATTGGCTGCGTTTGCTCTGTATAAATATTTAAGATAAGGTGTGTGAAGTGGCTTAAGAGTATTACTTGTTTTATTTCAAAACAAGTAATCATGTCTGATGTTGAACAGATCACAAAAGACCCTTCTGAAGTCAAGGACAAGACTCCTAGAGAAAAAGATCCCAAGAAGGTTGCTGCAGGCAAGAAGCTGGCTGAAACGAACAAAAAAGCCAGAGCGGCCCTTGCAAGGGAAATGAAGCGTGAAGCTGAGATTAAGAATGAGCCTGTCGATGACTCTGAAGATTCAGAGCCTTCATCGTCCTCCGATGGATGGATTCCAGAGCTATCTTTTTCAAATGTATTGACGATCATCGGTCTTGGGTTTGCCGCATTCAATGCGTACATGATGTACAGGAATCGGTCCGATGAAGTCTTTGATTGGCAACCCGTTACGACTGTAATGCCAAGTAAGGAACCACCACCTTCCAAAATCCCCGTTCCTACCCGAGACTCGCCAAAGATCGGTATGTTGTAAAGTCGTTTAAAAGCTTCGTTATTTACATTCAAAATGTCAAAAGAGGAGAATAAGTTGATCAAGATAGTTACCGACTCGGCAGTCATCATGGGATTGAGTGCCGGTGTTGGGTTTCTGGCTAAGAAAATGATGAAAGAATCGTTTCTGAGTGACCCATCATCGAATATTACAAACTACGGTAAATGGGTTGGTGTACTTTCGGCCAGTATGGCACTGAAAGATTATCTCGAAACCCAAAAGATTTTACCAAAGTCGTTGTAAGATGTGTCTTAGAAGAAAGAATCATAATAATCAATAACGATTATTATGGCTACGATCGCAATGATGGTCGGCGGTGCTGTGTTGAATGCAACAACATTCGTCGGCGGTTCGTACCTCGCGAAGTATCTAAGTGGTTCACATTCTGACGCCGAGCGAAAGAGGCATGACAAGGCCCTTGAGAAGTATCAGAGAGACTACCAAGCGTATCACGAGAAGCGTGAAAAGCTCATGGATTGGTATGCACAAAAGATGAAGATCAAACGTCAGGCTGCACAGGATTTTGTTGACACGGATGAGGCGTTGAAGTTATACAGGGAAAAACACTCGGTGGAGTACCACCTTGGACCTGAACCGAAGTTTTCAGACTACTACAGGCCAAGTAGCGGTCAGAGGATGGGCGAAATGGCGTACGTTGGAGGAGGGATGTTGGCGTTGGGGTATCTGGCGAGCAAGTTTCTGTAGTGGTTAACATGTTAAAAGGATTCATTATTTGTTTCAAATAACGAATCGAAATGGAAGGAGCAGGTGAAAAAGACACATTGATGGATAATCAGGATACTTCGAATATGTATGATCCAGGCGAGGGTATCACAAACCCAAATTATGATGGGAATGATCCAGGTGCAGGACCCTCACAGCTTAATCAAGATACGAGTAGGTTTGCCAATCCACAAGACACGTCTACTCCCAGTAACAAGATGCGTGGAAGTCAAGCCGTGGAAATGGCAGAGAGGGGTAAAAAAGATGTTGTACAAGAGACGTCTACTAGCCAAAGAGGAGAAGATGAATCCTCATTTATGGGTGATCAAAGTAGTATTGCAAAAATAGAAAGAATGGAAGCTAGTATAGTTAACGCGTGGGAAAGAATAAAAGAGAAGTTTCCTAATCTTCAGAAACACAAACCTGGTTTCCTTGCTCGGGAAGATAAAGATGGTCAAGTCTGGGTAAGATTGGAGGGAGGGCCGAAAAAAGGACCAGGAAAAGAATATATACTCATCTATAGTGATGGTACACTCAATGATGAATTTTTTGCTCATGATACAAATAAGAAAATACGGAAGGCTCTCGGTACTGAACTTACACGTGAACAGGTCCGAAAAATGAATGAGGAAATACTCAGGGAACGTGATGCTATATTAGACGCTGCAGAAAGTGCAAACGCCAGAGATCAGGAAGAGATAGAGATAATACAAAGAGATCGTCAGAAAGCAGAAGATGAAGGCGCGCCCCAAAGTGTAATCGATGAGTATAATCGGCAGGAGGAGGAAGTAACTAATAGGATGGAAGAACGAAACCGTGAGGTTGAGCGTACTGAAGAGCGGATGTCCTTACGAGACAAAATAAAACGCATTTTCAAGAAGCATGGATTTACAGTTGTCGCGGTAGTGACATCTGTAGGGGTTGTTATCGGCGCTATTGTATCCAATCTCGCGAAAGGGTTGGGTAATGTTGCACGTGGGGTTGGAAATGCTTTGAAGGGGTTAGGAAAGAAAATCGGCCAGATTTTGCCTGGGATGGTTGGTGCTATCGCCAGCTTCATCTTCAAAACGGCGGGGCAGGTGATAAGCTTCCTAGGTAAGAACGCTTGGCTGCTCATCATGGCCGTTGTACTCTTCGCTGTAGAACAGTTTAAAAACAGGAGATGATGATTTCAAAAAGCAATGGCGACATATTCAATCACGATGATGATTCCTGAAATTCGAATTTATCTGGAGCCGCCCTTTCGGAATCCTGTACAATATATTGAGCTAATAGAGTGTCACACACCGAGTGAGTATATAACTTTCAAAGAGCCGCAGAACATTTACAAACCCTGGAAAGACCAGATATTGGATAAGGATAAGTTGTTAACCATCCCTGCAGGATCATATCCAATAAAATCTTTGATGGAGATGTTTACTTAATATAATGACATCATTAAGCTTAATATCTTAAATGTAGGAACGGCAGTTTCCCTGTATTCAACCATTAATGAAGATCTGAGACTTTCGAAGGGGTTGGCTGATTCAATTTGTTTACCAGAGAGGATAACTCCAAATAAAGCGTATCCTATAAAATTACAACCCAACAAGACGCTCAAAGTGTATTGTGACCTCGTAGAAGAACATTCTTCATACGAAAATGAGGTTCTGAAAGCTGATCTATCAAGCTTAAACCTTCACATATGTTGGCTGTCGTTCCATCTCAGAGGTATCCTCGTTTGAAGATCTCACAGTCGAAGAATCCAATCAACTACTTCACGGTGACGATTTTCGATGAAGATGGAAATAAGTTTAATTTAATCAACGAACCTATTCGAATCCAGTTAAAGTTATCCTTCTAGGTTAAGATAAATGGCTGGATACAGTGACATCAGCTACCCGCAGTTGCCCGAAAATGGTGGTCAAAACCCTAGCCCTTCTGCTTTCAGGCTTCAAAAAGCATGTGATGCCTTGAAAGAAATCGATAAGGAATTTAAGCACTACGAGAATGTCAGGAAGAAATACAGTCGTGTTTGAGGGATATTCACCAAAGTCAGTATCGGTACTGGTGCACTATCCGTTATTTTGTGCGGTAGTGGGATAACGACATCTCTTACAGGGTTCGGTGCAGTGGTGGGCGTCCCTTTAGGCGCTCTCGGTGGTCTATGTGGAGGGATATCGGTGGGATGCGCGTTTGCTTCAAAACAACTCTCGAATAATGTGAGTAAACATGAAAAGACCGTTTCTCTGGCCAAGGCGAAGGCAAACACCATCCGTGACTTGGTATCCAAGGCTCTGAAGGATAACGAGATAAGCGACCAAGAATTCTCTCTGATCTTGGGTGAGGTTCAGAAATTCAATGACTTGAAGCTGTCCATCTGACGAAAACATCGAAAGGAAACTGAAAAAAGGTTGGATGTGTCTCAGATACGAAAAGATGTTCGAGCAGAAATCCTAAGGGAGCTCACCGGGCCCGCACGTTGATCTTTTCTTACGAGCGAGGACCAAAAGGATGGAAGTTCAATGCATCAAACATGAAGGAGACGTGGTGATTGAGGCTTAAAAGGTACTCTTATTACTAGAAACTAGTAATAAGACGGCATTACTCAAGGAATTCAAATCGAGATTTCCACTCGCAGATCTATCTAGATTCAAAGTTCAAGACTTCATGGGAAGACCGAACGTCATGTTTCAAGGTAGTGATGGAGGGTTAACTGCTGTATACGACGATTACATGGGTGAAATCAAGCCTAGTTTGTACTTTTCGAAAGAAATGAAGCTCGCTTTGGGAATGTCGTCAGGATTCCCTCTGGAGCTGACTTTGAACACGGTTCCCAAGCTCTTATCACCAGCAATCCCATTCGACAAAACACCACACCCTACGGGTGACAAGCTTATCAATCATAGAATATATGTCACACCAACGGATCACTTCGATATAAGCTTCCGCGACATCTTCAATGTGTTGCGAGTGATACACAAAAGCGGACGTGAGGCAAGAGAGTGGTTGAGAGAACCTAACATAAAATACTGGCCTCAGATGCTCAACTTTGCGGTTTGGTGTGCAACAACTGGGTGTGGGGTCAGCGCGAGATTGCTGTTTGAAGATAAGTTGAAGGGTGCCATAGACCTTGATGAGAGTGATAGTGAGCTTAGGTTACCACCGCAGATCAGATCAATTCTGTGGTTTCACGTATATTTTACGGTGAGAAGGATATTGTTCCAACTTGGTGGCATTCAAGGTGCTACAGCCCTACCGGGCGACTCTGAATTCGAGCAGAAAGATTGTAGATACGATGTACCGTCCTACGGCAGACTGTGTGACGAATTCGGAATTTCTCCACACACAGACTTTAGATTTCGCAAAGGGTTCAATCACAGGTTGGGTCATGTGTACATCTGGATACGAGGGGCGCATCAAACGGGGTATCTCTACCCTGGGCACTTCAAGTTTAGTGACGAAGGAGGTAGAGCGAGTGATGGTAACCTGATTCAATACATTGAAAATACATTGTCATCTCAGCAATACGAATATTTCATCACGAATAGATCCTATGGGCTGACGGCTGCAGGACAAGCTAGAATCAACCAATCCATCGAGGCTTTCGTATACTGCATTCTGGGTGCCCAAGTGAACGTTCGTAGTACTATCGTTGGTGATAGTGGAAGTGCACAAGAAGTTCGAGATGAATTTCTTGTGTTATTTGAAGATGCTATACGGCAGACGGACATCAGCAAGTCTGTTCAGCGGTTCCAACTCGCCATAGAAGAGGCGAAAGTCAAGTTGGATTTGGCAGTATCACCTGGAACGTGGCTGATGCCATCGAGAATGGTGATCAACACCGAAAGTGTTGTTGGTTACAACAACCATCTCAAGCGTGCCATCTACGGTATGAAGTTGGGTGTCAACCCAAACATAAACGTGTTGATTAAACATGTGGGGATTAAACACAACCTTGGAAGGAGTAAGGTTATATTACCCCACGCTGATGTTGCGCGAACGCATAGAGAGAAGCATGCTCTTCCTGTGCCTCATGAGAGCGTTCCTGAGCCATCGACCCCTCAGTCGGTCGGTAACACCAAGCATGAGATCAACTTGATTGTAATAGCGATAACTGTAGGTGCAGTGGGGTGGTATTTGTTCCGAAGAAGGGGGTAATGTTTCATAACATGGATTATGTTATGAAAGTGTCTCATTGTTGGTTTCAATAATAGCCAGTAAAATGGTTGTATACCCTGTAAATAGCTTCAATTCCGAGGCAATGGATGTATCCTTTATCTGTTAACTCTTCAATAACGTCGTCTCTGTTCATATTTTCCCCATATTCAGAAAAACTACCAAAGTTCTCTTCATAATATTCAATATCCATATAGGGAGCGGCTTGTTCTCGAAGAACGAATCTCAATTCAGGTGTTGTTATGGGTGCATTTGAACTAAAAACTGGTCTCAGTAAATGCTCCAAAACTCTATGAGAGCCCTGCTGTTCAAAGTAAGCCACCATTTCATCAACAACATTCGATAGACCATTTGACGCAATTCTTTCTCTCAACATGTTAAGAATAATACTACTTTCACTTCGTGATTCGATTTGGAAGTGTGTTCCTAAAAACTCCAGTAAAAAGTGGTTATAATCATCAAGTTCACCTTCTTCCATTTCTTCTACAAACACTTCTTCTTCCACTTCATCTTCTTCTAGAATCAATTCTTCTTCTACCACTTCATCTTCATAATATACCCCTTGATCGCGATTAAATCTTGCCCTTATCTCGGCTATCTCTTGACAAGTGAGTCCATCACACCTCAAAGGAGCTCGACAATATGGACAAGTTGGGTTACGAATAACCCGAAGACAACTGATGTGATATTTGTGCCCGCATTCAAGAACTGTTGTACCTTCTACGGCAGGCTCGAAGCATACATAACATTCTGTATTATAACATTCGGTCATATTGTTGTTTTTTTTCTTCCGAACAATTCAAATTATTATTACATTTTTTACACAATTTTTATACACTCTTGTATAATCACTTAGAGATATTGATTTCTATATCAAAATGGGTCTCACAACGGATCTTAGAGAGCAGTTGAATTGCCGCAACGTGAAGCAATTGAAGGAACTTGCGAAAGAGAATGGCATCAATCTTTCGTGCCCTAAAACGTCTGATCTCGTCGATGCTCTTTACAAAAAGATATCTAACGATAGAGAAAAGGAAAGAAAGAGACGACGAAAACGGTTACGAAGATAGTTTCCTCTTCCAACCTCAATGCACCTTGACCACCAAAGTGCATACTCATTCGATCGTAACGGGGGAAAATGACGTCCCATTCGAGGGGAATCCCCGATCTAGAATCTCGCAAATCGCGCGGGGGATTTTGGCCCGGGCCCGCCTTAACAGAGAATGACGTCGTTTTGAAGGGATATTACGCTAAATCGCATCTCGTGATCACGATTCTCGCGCATGCGCAGAAAAATCGGGCCAGAACCCGCCGATTACATATCTCTGTGACGTCATAGGTCTCAAAAATTTTGATCAAAATCTAAGTTTGAATCCTATTTACTGTATCATTTGATATGTTTAAAAAACATATCAGAGTTAAATTTCAATATAATTTTATGAAAATTTTTAATTTGCGCGATGTTTCTTCGTCGCTTTGTAAGACGCTAATTATGTCACACATCGTAGTCACGCTTTTTAAAAACACATAAAAATCTATATATTTACGACAAACGTACGAGTTTGGTCATTTGATGCTTAAAAGTGATCTTTATATAGTGAAATATAATGAGATGTTTCAATCTTTTGTTTAAATTAATTAACGCTTTGAAATTATGGCGGCCATGCTGATGGAATGTCAAGGCCTACCAACATGGCGCCGCCATACATTTTACTCTAAATATTCAGAAATTTTGTTCGCTAATAACTCCGTTAAGAATTGTTTTTTTGCTCCAAAAATTATCCCAGAGCTGTTGTTTTAATTGCTC
>JAOBRB020682238.1:0-17753 GCA_027575285.2 Zoanthus pulchellus | reverse complement strand
ACAACATTATTCCAGACTTACCACCACAACATTATTCCAGACTTACCACCACAACATTATTCCAGACTTACCACCACAACATTATTCCAGACTTACTACCACAAGATTAAAAACGAAAACCGTTCTTTCTAAGAAGATATGGCGACCGAGTTGATATCCTTGGCGACCTTTTTTAAAAAAGAACAAAATAGCTAAGCTTCGAGTACTGAAAGAAGACGCGAAAATTAAACCATTTGCTTATGTTACAATAAAGGCAGCACCTTCTCCTCAACTACCTTTTTATTTTAAAACTTACCATTTTTTATTTGTAATACAATTATTCTTCATACGAGGCGAGGGGGCCCCTTGATAGTAGAGCTGTCATGTATGTAATTTTATTCCGAAATTGGAACTTCCAGTTGTAGACGAAAAGTTCGTGCACTATTCAAATCTCTTGTTTGTGTCACCAGGGTGTGATTCTTTTATCAAAAGACCGTTTAGATTCTGTCTCTGACCCTTAATAATCGAAAATCGGTCTTTGCTCTAATTTTTTTTCAGCGGCTTTGGATCTCGTTTTCAAGTATATCAACTACGTCACTTCTTTGGATGTGCTCCACGAACAGTGAATCGGACACATATTGAACAGTCTAAGACTTAACAAGTAATTATTTCCAACTTTTGTATTACAAATAGAGAAAAAAATGCATTATAAATAGGAAATTTTAAGTTAAAAGAAAAATAAAAAATATTAAAATACATAAAGTCATATTAGGCCTTGCTCTGGGTCCCTTCAAACAAAAGTTAAATTAAAGTTCTACCATGAGCCATACTTGATACCAGATGGAAAGCACTTCCTCACCTTTGTTTCTAGAAGTTGTAATTACGTTATTGTCAAGAGAACACTTACTTGTTAATCTTTATTGCCCAGTCATATAAGCTGTCATTGTTCAAACACACTGAGTAATTGCCTATGATGAAACAGGTAACATTTAAATGTTGTATTACTTATAGCTTTAATATCTATTCTACATAGGAGAATATGGACAAATATATTAATTCGGGCATAGACTTGTAAGATAAAATTTAAAACGAGAAGCCATTCCATTTTTGATGTTTAATATTTCGGCCGATAGTTTCGAATATTGGCACTGCAACCAACTCGCTCGCTAAATATTTATCTAAGTTACTAATGTTCACTAATAACTAAATCAGACTATACAGTTGAGAGCACTGAAGATCTAATCGAATGATTAATGGAAGATAAACTGCCAGATGGATTTGTGATGGTTAGATGGTCCCACTGGATACAACGATAGAAATAATTTTACGCAGAATCTATGATCATGAAGATATAAGTGTAAAGTTTGAACGAAAAGAATTAAAGAAACTACTTACTCTATGCACAAGAAACGTACACTTGATGAAGATATTTATATACAGAATGACGGGGTTGCCATAGGCTCCCCATTATGTCCAATACTAGCGAACATATATATGTTTACGCTAGAACAGGAGCTTATTCCTAAACTTACAACACAAATGTGCGGGTGGAAAAGATACATGGATGACACTTTGGAAGACAGCCGAAATATCAAACAACATCAAAAATAGAATGCTTCTCGTTTTAATTTTTATCTTATAATATGGGCACTAAACAAAATAAATGGACATGATGATGATGAGTGATGGCACAGTGATGAGTGATGATTAATAATCATAATGATGAATGATATTGATGACGAATGAAGCAATGATGAGCCGAGGGGTAATGAATGAAAATGATAACGATGAAAGATGATGATGGTGCAGTGATGTGATTATTAATGAAGATGAATGGTGATGGCGAAGTATGATGGTGGAAGAATGATGTTGGATGGTTAAATTACGATGTCAAATGCTTATTTAATTTCTGGTTCAAGTATTCATTAGGCGTTTTAGCAACGTTTCTAAACTCGTGCCACGTTTCACAGTGGAGTTCTAAATAACTTTTACATTATTAATATTTACTATTGTCATGATCACACAAGCTTTTTAAAAATTAAAACTGCAAAATTTAAACAACAGTTTTAACAGCTGTATTAAAGAAAAACAATTATCAATGCTTATTTCAGAACGCTTTTATATCACTGGCTTGTAATATGATGTAAGGCAACTGCATAAACTCGCAGCACTCCACTCCTATTAGAAACTAATTCAAGTACTACAGTAACAAACTAATTACATAATAAAAAAACATAGCGATGTTAGTTTCTTTTTTTCCTTTTTTGATAGTTTAGAAGGCCAAATTATATTCAGTGATAATTTTCAATATGTTCTGCACCTTGCTTGAAACTTGAAGACCTATATACATCTCTTAATTCTTTCATCAACCTGTCTGTGGCTTGAACTGATCCTGAAACAGCTCCCTGAATAAAACGAGAACAACAAAGATGATCACTAAACAAGTTATAAAAACTATTTTAAAAAATTTTGATCTTACATTGTGCTCTCTGGGCTAAAAATTTATTTCATATAATTTAATATAGTTTGTCTATCAAATGCTATAAAATAATTGGAGTATAAATACCCTCACATAATTTATGCCTTATTGGTTAATTGCATTAAATGAAAACAGCACTGATTGTTAAATCATTATGATAAATTAATAGCTGTAAGCCAATACATCATCGCCTTCAATTAGCACCATAGTTTACCACTCCTCCTGAAATTATTTTTGTGATATTTAACTTCATGTCTTCATGTGCTACCTTACAGTAAGCCAGGTTTTCCTAGGTCTACCAACTGGTCTTCTATCTTCCACTACTTCACAGTAAGCCAGGTTTTCCTTGGTCTACCAACTGGCCTTCTATCTTCCACTACCTCACAATAAGCCAGGTTTTCCTTGGTCTACCTACTGGCCTTCTATCTTCCACTACCTTACAGTAAGCCAGATTTTCCTTGGTCTACCAACTGGTCATTACCTCACAGTAACGCAGGTTTTCCTTGGTCTACCAACTGGCCTTCTATCTTCCACTACCTCACAGTAAGCCAGGTTTTCCTTGGTCTACCAACTGGTCATTACCTCACAGTAAGCCAGGTTTTCCTTGGTCTACCTACTGGTCTTCTATCTTCCACTACCTCACAGTAAAGCAGGTTTTCCTTGGTCTACCAACTGGCCTTCTATCTTCCACTACCTCACAGTAAGCCAGGTTTTCCTTGGTCTACCAACTGGCCTTCTATCTTCCACAACCTCACAGTAAGCCAGCTTTTCCTTGGTCTACCAACTGGCATTTTTAGCTCCATCACTCCAAACAATGAAAGATTCCATTTTAAGACAATTTCAAGAAAACGTCAATATCAAACAAAATCATAAAACTTCTTAAGATTTTTAAGAGCTCATGGTTGCCCTGTAAAACCTACCTTAAGATGATCTTCTCTGCGACTGATTCTAAGTTTTTCTAACACTGCATAGTTTTCCTCCCCAATTTCTTGCATTTCATTGGCCACAGTATTACTACAGAAGGAAAATTAAAACCAAAATGGTATCAATGCAATTTAAGTTCATTAACTGTGAGAGAACCAAATAAAAACAATTATACAGTCATATATGACTTTATATACAGTATTTACTTTTAATTAGGAATAATATTTAGTATACATAATTAATATCATTTTATAATTATATATACAAGTTCTCATTTTGGGGGAGGGAGGGGGGATTCAGAACTTGTTTACAAGTATACTATTTTTTTACAGGGTAAGAGAGTTAAGGGTTTTAGAAAGTCTGCTGGGGCAGCTAACATATCAAGGTGCAACTCGCAGCTGATAAGAGTGCACTCAGTGGAAGAAGTGGAAAACAGATCAGAACACTATGTACCTACTCTACTCTTTGTGGGCCGAGTTCTTTTAGGAATTTTTTCTACGAGTTATTAGAGCAAAGGCAGCAAATTATCTCCAATTATTTTAAGATACTTAGTAAATGTACAGCTGGGAATCAATCCCAGGCCTCCCACACTGTAAATTTGCACAGTTACCAACTGGACTGATGTAACCTACAGGCAGTGGCTATTTTGATTCATAATTCAAACTTTTAAAACCGATTTGATCCATGTTTATCTTGATAAATAAGTGCGGCTGGATTTACCCCACTCTGGCAGCAATCTCTCCTACTCTCACTCTCCACCTTCCTCGTTGTATCATCTTTCTTTATACCAACACTCTTTCTCCATTTCTCCAATTGCATTTTGAACAATGTCCTCAATCGTCCTTACATCCTTTTTGCTTCATTTCAAACTCCAATGCTTTTCTCAAAACAAAGTCATGTGCACTATCCCTCCTCAACACATGCTTGTACCATCTTCACTCCTTTCACCTTTTCCAACTGAAATACTATTTCCTTCAATCCATTATCTCCATTTAGGTTTTCTGTCCTCACCATCAATTATGCATCACATACTGCACTGCCTAATCATTGCTCCCTTGGCCCTTCTCAAAACTGTCATCTCATTTTCCCTCAATCACCATGTCTCCTCCCATAAAACACTACAGATAATATACAACTCCAATAAATGATTTCTTTCATCTTAAGTAAGAACCTTTTTCAGTTTAGCAACCCTCTACATTCTGTGAACTTCACTCACTTTGGAATTCTCACTCTTGCAGTCACAGTTGCTTCACAACCACCACTTGCATTAACTCTTCCCAAAGCTACAGAATCTTGCCACTATTTCCATTTCTTTACACAACTCATCCACCAGTCCAACTAATCCAATAGCTTGTTTCTTGCATATCCCACATGTATACAAAATCTCTACACCTCTCTTCCTCATTCTAAAATGTCAAATTCCTTTTCCAGGTCTATAAAGCACATAACTTTTACAACTTTTTCTCTTTCTCATTTTTTCTTTTTCTCTTTTGCTGAGAATTACTCTTGTAACCTTCTCAAAATAAACACTAATTATATTATTTCATTGAATGGTATAAAACCAAAATGCATCTTGTTCATTTTTATCATATACCACTATCTCTTCTCCAACACCTTTTCTACAATTTCAATTGCATGCTCTGCCAACTTCACTCCCCTATATACCCCATAACTCATTATATCCCCTTTCTCTTTGAAAATCAGTACCATAACACTTAGCACCCACTCATCCAACAATCCACCATCACACCAATCCCAATCTCCCTGATTGTCATTATTATTTCAACACTTAATTACTTTTGATTGTCCAGCAGCTTTTAAATTACTTACTGTATCCCACTCATTCTTGTCATTCATAATTCATTCCATGTGCTCTTCCCAGACTTTCCCTCCTTCTTTTTTTTTAAATTTAGCCTAGCATCACTAAGTCTCATTCATCTTCCTCCGTCAACATCTTTCCCATCTTTTTTCATAGACTTCACAAGCTTAAACAACTTGTTCAGATACTTACTCAGCTCTCCCAGCCTCCTCCTTCGTTGCTTTCGAGACTATCTAGGTTTGCTGGATTCTTCTTGTTCTTATATCTGGCCTTGTTCGCTTCAGTCCCACTTTTGCACATCACCTTATAAGCATTCTTTTTTTGTTGCCACTGCTTTCTTCACATCCTCATTCCACCACCATGTGTCTCTTTAGTTCCTTTCTTCTTCCCACATTCTTTATCACATGCCTTCAACTCTCCTTCCTTAAAACACTTCCGAAAGTTTGATGAATAACCAACTCTTACTCTTCCTTCAAATATTGAGATTGAAATGTCTTTCTTCGGCTTCCTAACCTTCCTCCTTTAAACCCATTCCTTTATCCAGTTCTTTATAAGTTAGTGCAATGCAAACAACTAACATAATGAAGCAGGACAAAGTCCTGTAATGAGCTGAAACTTCCAAGAATTTTTTTGTGTACTCTACTTTTAAAAAGGATTCAAACATTCCATAGTTTTTTTTATTTAATGCAGTAACTTAAGTTTTTTTGAACAAGTGAATACTCACTCAGGCGGATCTTCCTCCATTTCATAGTTGTCTGAATCTTCATCAATATCATCCTGTGGGAAATGAATTCCGCATTGAAAGAATATTATTGACTATTGGTGAATAGTACTTTCCACATACTCTGATTAGTTTGTCAAACACTGAATATTCACCTTGATCACTCAACTGTGAAAAAACTGATTGCATGCAGATGCTGGCCAGCACATAACATAGAAAACGGAAAATTAGTTCATAAACTTGTTTTTGGCCAGGTTTTTATTAAAACATTTTAAGCTGCGTTATTTTAAAAACTGCTAGTCCCCTGCTAGTTTAATACTAAAAAAACAGTGTTGTTGCATGGTGTTAAGCAATAGATATTTACCTCCACTTCAGGGGATAATGTGTTTTCTCACTATTAAAGTACTCAATATTGGTGGCCTTAACAAGGAAAGACTTAAGTATCAAATTAGAAGAGATAGGAAAGGAAGGGAAAAAAGCAGCCACCAAAAGCAAGAGAGTTGGTAGATAACAAGAAATACAGCAAAACGTCAAAATAGAGACCTCATCAATGAAATTGTCATCATTATCATCTTGCTCCTCGTCTTCATCATCATCATCATCCTGTTCTTCTGGAACACCTTCATCCATTTCTGTATCCTATGATGCAATGAATTGTTATTCAAAGAGATCCTTCATCAAGTACTGACCAACTATACATTACTGAAGAAGACTTCCATTTATGCATACACTGTTTATGTTAAGGACCATTTACATGTGAAAAGATAGCACTACTAACAGGACTACTCTACCAACCATTTCCATGTGTTAAGTATTAAACAAAATGATGGCCCTAGCCCAAGTAAAACTCAGTGTCTTAGGTTACCATAGAGCATTTCATGAAAAGAAACCAGGAACAGACAATGGCCCAGGGTAAACCTACCTTTCTGCTGCGTAACTGAAGCACCAGGGACAGCTTTCCCCATGAAAACAGGCCTTAAGGCAGCTTTGGCTGTAAAGAATGTTACCAAGAATACATCGTGGTGCAGATTGAGTTCATTCCAACTGTGAAAACTACACTTTGTATATAAAGTTTGAAATTAAGGATGTGCTCAAGATTCCAAAATGCCAACCTGAGTAAATTGTGTTAGCATAACCCATAAGCTCAAAGCATTGCCTACTGCCATTGGATACCCAGTTTTTGTCATTGAAATTACTTGCTGCTAAATATAGCTCATATATACTGAACATAATACATTGAAGTGGATATGACAGAATTGTTTAATTTCCTATTTTATTACCCAATATTGTTAAATAGAGGGTTTTAAAATTTTTTACTCTTGTAATTATCTATATACTGTTTTCTTTTTTGAAATACTTGAAACTTCAAAGAGAAAACAACTTTCTATGAAACTATAAACTTTTTTCGTTACAAAATAAAAGTTTTCAGGAGATTATGAATGACATGGTGATAAAAAATCAACATAACATGCCATAAAATCACATTTACATCTAACATAAAGATTTATGTACAAAATAACTAGAAAGCTATCAGAGTCCAACCTTACAAAAGTCAAAAATCATTTTGAAGAAAATACACTCTGTTAACATTTGTATATAAAAAGTGTGAAAAAAATCAAACTTCTCTCACTGGACAAAAAACATGCGGAAAACACCAAAAAACAATGAACATTATTAAAGCTGAAGAATAGACGCCAAACAGAAACACATTCAAAACAAAGGGCGTTCAATTTCTCAAACAATTTTTTAACAAATAATCATAAGCTTTCTTTATTTCAATAGTTTTTGCAAGTACCTACCAAGAATTATCAGAACTAGTATAACAAACTGTAACTTCTTCACCGTCAAATTTTCGATCCTAAGAGTTATTAAAAAACGTATTTGAAAAGCGCGCTTCCGGTTTTAAGTCAACAAGTTCACTGGAAGCCAGATACAACGCTTGACTCTTCGACTACTTTCTTTTTCGAATCCAAAACACAAGCAAACAAAACACAAAATATCCAAATATTTCTTGTTCAGTTTAAAACCAATTAAAGAATATATACAGTAAACTTACTTCTATCTGTTCGCTTGAGCTGGATGTTAATTCTAACTCTTCGGCTCCTCGCGGGAGCGCTCTGTTCGTGGCTTCGCACAATTCAAGCAACAGAAGTTTGATTGAACGTGTCAACTGAAGAAGATGTGCAATAAATTTTCAATAAAACAAAAAATCATAAAATTATTACTTATTGACAAAAGAGTTATGCGAGAAACAACCCTCTTACAAGTTTTGTCGTAGAATTTTTGATGCCATTTAAATTTGCAACCACTTGTCCAACAATGGCGTCTTCGCTTTCGGAAAACCACATCGGTGGTGTATGTGGATACGATTCCTACAAATAATGGCAGCTTTTCTTTAACTTTGTGCTTAAGAATTACATTGAAAACCTTATTTTAGTAAAAGCAACGAATTAATTTCTCCTTACAAAAATATTGCATTGAATAACATGGTGTTGGCCATTTGGAACAAAAAATCGGCATGTTACTTCGTCCAAACCATTGGCTGCAACACGAAATGTCTCGTGTTGTGGACCAAATATCCTTTCAAGATTACTAAGCTCCCTCTTAAGTTCTTGAAACTTGGTCATTTGCCTTGAGGAAGGCAGTAGAAACAGCTATTTATCAAAAAAACATTGCATTCTATCAGCCAAACAAAAAAAACTTTCTTCCGACTAAAAATTTCTTCTTTTAGTCCTGCTGTACAAAAACATTGCAGACGCTGCCACCAGCTGAGACGCGCATGCTGAATTGAAGAGAGGACACACGCCATTCAGATGCTCTCTTAGTCTAGACTCTACCTTAACACTAGTCTCCCTCGCGGCCGTTTTCAGTTGTTGTTTTGAAGTTGTTTGACGTTGTTTTGTTCTTCCAAGGAGCGTATTTCGGGTTCATTCGAGTGGTTTGTTGGTTACTCACTATGATGTATTTGAAAAGGTAAATCAGGTAACGTCGGACTAGTAAACCAAAGATTCCCGCCAAGGGCTATATATGTTATTTTTCTCTTATTTCTTTTCTATATATCTACACACCGAACGCATTTCTATCACATTTACTATATATAACACCATATATGCGTACCAAAAATTATGTTGTTCAACTTATCAATAGAGAGAAATAGCGCCATGGGAACCCCTAAAGTTACTATCTATATGACATTGTCCGGCTGCGTTACCAGCGTGGTTGGTCCTTGTGGTGTAGTGGTTAACACGTCGGATTAGTAAACCGAAGATGTGGGTTTCGGTTCCCGCCAAGGGCTATATATGAAATTTTTTTCTTATTTCTTTCTATATATATCTACACACCGAACGCATTTCTATCACATTTATCTATATATAACACCATATATGCGTACCAAAAATTATGGTGTTCAACTTATCAATAGAGAGAAATAGCGCCATGAGAACCCCTAAAGTTACTATCTATATAACATTGTCCGGCTGCGTTACCAGCGTGGTTGGTCCTTGTGGTGTAGTGGTTAGCACGTCGGATTAGTAAACCGAAGATGTGGGTTTCGGTTCCCGCCAAGGGCTATATATGAATTTTTTTTCTTATTTCTTTCTATAAATCAGGTAACAGTCAAATTTCAAACCGACAGAACGAAATCCCTCAAAAAATCTTTTATTTGCCTTTCAAAACACTACTTTTTTCATAAACAGAGAGCAGAATACTTTCTTCTTTCCACCCGCCTCCCCCCAGCCCTTCCCGTTTCGTACGGCTCTAAATAAATGGCTCCACAATACTTCTTCAGTTATTAAACCACACAAGTTTAATATACAATTACAAATTTTGAACATTAAAACAGTATGATTGTCAAGAAAAACAATGCTCATATTAACTCGCTGTCGTAGAATTACTAAGGCTTCATGCGAAGTGCTTGACTTATAAACTGGACTTTGTTATTTTTGTTTTATATTGTAGCACAATTGATCGAGTTATAGTTGGCTGATAGCACTTCACGTTCTGTTCAAAATCTTTAATTCTAAAATTTTATTTTACTGTTTGCTTGTTCTGTTTTTCGACTTTATGGAACATGTATAACGGTACGCTTAGGCGAACAGTTCATGGTCAACTCCTTTCTTTTCTATTCTCAGTCCCTCATCCTCTTCGAAGTACTCGGGCTAACACTTTAATAGCCACGCATTTGATAAATATTTTAATCTTGTTTCTATAATAATATGCTTTTTATTTCTATGCCGTGTGATGGTTTCTCAGCTCCTTTGGTTCCTTCACTTTACTTTTCAAACAAAATTGCTTACTATAAAACGGTTTACTTCTTGTGCCGTCAATAAAAACTACAACTACCACCAAACGAAAACGGTTTCGCCTCGGTGCATCAACAGTTGACAGCTTGTACACAAGTGTTCCCTTGGGCGACTCATATACGGTATCCAAATCGATGGCAAACGTTTGCTAACAAAAGATAACAGAAAAAAGAGTAACTTTAATAGAAGTATTAAATTTTTAAGAGTTATACGGTTTTAAAGTAAAATGAATCAATTGCCGGGTCGTGCTAAGCTAAGACAACTTACAAACTGAATCTGCAGTTTTAGCCATTTTAAATGTTAAAGGTTCAATACAAATCACCGCTACATTTTAAGGGGCTGCATGTGTCATTTATTTAACTTTCTAATGTTTTCCATTTTAGTATTTCACTTATTTAGCCTGATGACAATAGCAATGCCAATGAACGTTTCCCTAACGTTTTTTTAACCTGCATGCGTCCAGTTTAAAAATAGAGAAAAGAATAATAGAACGGAATATAACAATTCTAACAGAACAAAAGAGTATAGTATGGCAAGAACAGAACAGAACATTGATAATAGAACAGACCAAACAAAACAAGACTTTGAGAACAGACCATACAGAACAGAACAGACCATTTAGAACAGACCAGACCAGACCAGACCAAAATAAAACATTGAGAACAGACCATGCAGAACAGAACAGAACATTGAGAACAAATTAACCAGACCAGACTAGACAAGACCAGACCAAAACAAAACATTGCGAACAGCCCATGCAGAACAGACAAGACCATAATAGAACAGACCATGCAGAACAGACCAGAACAGAACATTGAAAACAGCCCTTATAAAACTTACTAGACCAGAACAGAACAGATCGACCAAGCAGAACACAGCAGAACTAAATATATCAATAATATTACCTTAAAGCCCTGAAATTTTTCAAGTTTCAATATCTTTAATGGCACTTGACCATTCTTGTCACCGCACAATGCAGCTGCCTCTGAGACTCTTTCAACGTAAACTTCAATACTTTCAATCTGTGCTTCACTTGTTACTGTTATTTTTAGCTTGTGGATGAAAAAGAAATCAAACATAAGTATAGTAGATCGCTATAAACTAGTCGATTTATATAAACATAAAAGTGAATTAATTTTCCGTCATCCAAGCTGTAGTTTCTCTTTCACTGCTGCTTCAAGAACTGTATTAATTTATCCATCCATCCTTTCTGTCTTTTTTTTTCTGTCCTTCTGTCTGTCTTTCTCATCTATCATGTGACTTAACCCTTACATTTTTGTAAAAAGCCTCACTTTAGAATTACAATTTTGTTTGCATACATCATATTTTTTACGCCTATTTTCGTTACTAAAATTGCATTTTGTTCTTGCTAAAAAGATATAATTTGTATGTCTTGGGTTGCTTTAAGAGAAGAGAAAATATATAAAAAAATGTTAATCCAATGATTTCCAATCTTTGTAACTTCGCTGAGACTAAACGATCTTCATTTTACGATTAGCCAGAAATGTTACAAATACCATCAAAATCATCACTTCCACCACCCTCACAACTATCGTATTACAATCACAAGTAATCGTCATTACCATCATCATTATCACCACTATCACTATCGTCATCAAAATCGCCATTGTCATCATCATCATCATTATCACCACCATCATTAGGCAAAATCGCCATTATCATCATCATCATTTTCACCACCATCATTATCATTATCAAAATCGCCATCATCATCATTATCATCACCATCACTATATGTTATCTTCACAATCACCATTATCATCATCAATCAACACCATGCACATCGCCATATAGCCGTCCTCACGGCGACTCACAAAATACTAAACGGATATTCTTATCTTAATAACTTACTCGGCCGGTTCCTTTTACAAAACGCTGCTTCGAGTTTCTTCCAACTCGTATTTGCGTCTTTTCATAAACATCTTTTAGACCATCAAAGGACACTTTTAAACGTGACTCCAGAGTCATTTTGCCGCCAATATATGTTTGGAAGTGAAAGAATTGAGCAAATATAATGTCATCTTGCCAGTTTGCAAGAAAGTTCAACAAAGACTCGTGAGACTTCCCACAAGACTGCTCATCATCAACGCTTTGCTGTACCTTCGTATCTGTAAGATAGGAAAATTTCAATTAATTGTACCGTAGTCTAGTACGTGAAATAATTCTGAAACTATAAAAGTATTAAAACGTGTATTTTTAATCGACACATAATCATCTGAAGATTAAAAAAGGACGTTTCAAACCTAAATCTTTTTATGCAATTACTCTTTACAAGAGCAAAGTAAAAATAATGCGTTGAGAAGGGTTTTTTTCCGTTGTTCGTTGAGTAACAGTTGTATAACTAATGACGTCATCATTAACTTAGAGAACTCAAGGATTCAGTCAATTTTAAAAGTAGTGCAATTCTCAAGAGAGCTCCATATTAAAGCTTAATTTTTTATTCGATTGAATCTCTTTGGTAAATAACATAACTTCATGCTTTATGTTTGTTATACATTCAAGGTTTTTTCTTATTTCGTTTTTTTATGCTTGATAAATCCGTATTTCTAAAGTTTTCATTCGGTTTTTACTGTTTTTATGCAATGCATAATATTTTTTCTGTCTCCATATTTCCGTAAAGCTTTATACACAATCTTTTCAAATAAGATAGAATATATATAAATAATTTTTTTTATACAAGGCATTTTAGCAATAACCCGACCTTTAGATCTCCTCTAAAGAAGTATTTTAGTTTTGTCTCACGGTTAAAAGCTAATTTTTAGAAGATCTACTTCATTAGAACAACTCATGTCAAAACCATCTAATGGAACTCTTAAGCTGGGAACACACTAGGCAAATTTGTACGCCAATCGCAGCGAAATTGATCGCCATCGAAATTCGAGAGCAAACTTTGTCAGCACTATGTTATGGCTTGTATCTGACATGCCAGATACGATTTTTTCGTACGCCAGTTGCAAAGAATAAAATTCGGTGTCGCAGTAGGTGACACACTATTATAAGCGAACTTTGTTAGTCACTACGATCGGCGTACAAATTTGCCTAATGTGTTTCTAGCATTAGAGTGCAGTACTGCATTACCGCAATTGCCCTCGAAAGAATTCTGAGCACGCACAGACTAATATGGGGCGAGAGAGACTCGGCTGAGTTGTGACGTGTTATGCACAGGTTAACTAACGGCAAGAATTAATATTCATTTCACTATAAACCGATTTTACTTTTAATGACGGTTTCTGAATCACTGGAATCGAAGATTATTTTTCGATATAGGAACGTAACACGTAGTGTTTTTTTATAATTAATTTTGAAAGCCCTGATTTTAGAAGAACAAATTGACTGCCACAGTCATTTGCTTACGTACAGCCTTGAGCTTTGCTATTGACGATCATTACCAGATTTCCTTCTTCATAATATCAGTGTTTACTGCTTATATTAGAATTGGATAAAGTGTGATAACTTCACGAATTCGCTTTTTTAATGTTGAAGTAAAGAAGAAAATTTTCAAGCTGAAAAAATTTAATATTTACAAGCTGAAAGGCCGTAGTATAGCTAGAGGAACCACAAAGATTTCAAAAGTCACAATCCACTCGACTGTTTCATGTTTCTTTCTAGAAGATGCTTCTGCTTTAAATGGCAAATTGAGCGCTTCTTATCTTTCCAGTTTTAAGTGTTTGCGTGGGTTTTTACTGCCGCCAGCCCGTTTCAATTATTCGTGTATGAAAAGTAAAGTTATTAGCCGACTTAGTATTTCTTTCAGTCAATGCACGAAGACTTTGAAACCTCGATCAGTTTTCTCAGTATCATGAGATGTAAAGTAAAGGTGCTGTTTGCATAGTGTTCATACAAAACTTAACAAGTCGTTCTAAACAGACAGATGTAAATGTCCTGATAAAATCCAATACATGATCATGGTTTTTGTTTTGTGTTTCGGGATATATATATGAAAAGTTAAAGATTTCTTAGAGCACGTTTAATTTTACAATAAGAGTATAAAAAGAAGGAATGACTCAGTTCTTGATCTAAACCAGGTCTCTTCAGAAGGAATTGATGCCTTAAGGATAAATCTATCATAAACAAAAACCTAAATAATACATGTAATAAGAAATACACTCGTACGAAAACTTGGTAGATGCCTTGAGTAGGAATCGATCCCACGTCTCGAACGTCTTCCTGTATTCTAGTTAGGAGTGCTAACCACTACACAGTCAGGGACCACCACTCCTGACTAGAATACAGGGAGAAGTGGGTTCGATTCCCGCTCGGGGCATATAACAATTTTCGTACGAGTGTACATATTTATTCTTTATTCCATGCATTCCACTGAACAACATAAATATGTTTAAAAACCTAAATATATTCTTTATCCGTTTAATGGTTATAGGACTAATGTTTTGCCAAAAGCGCCGCAAAAAACTTTCATTTGAAGTATAAGAAAACAGAAACTGTTCAGTTTACCTTTGTTGTGCAAAGCTCTGGTAGAAAACATAAAAAGCTGTCACTTAAATAATAGTTTGAGTTGCTAAAACTGTTTTTAACTTTAACTTTAAGGGCTTTTCATTAAAACTGATACGTCAAAGTATTTTTGCCTTTCAAAAAAAAATCAAAACAGATAAAATGCCTGATACAATATGCTTTGTTTTAAAATAAAAATGAAAATTTTTAATTTAATTTCAGTTTTTAGTAGTGATTCGGCGAAGTCGGACTGATATAAATTTAATAGGATTTCTTTTCAACAACTATAAATAACGTTGAAGATGTATCTAATAAAACGGTTTTACAAAATGCTGATCACTTCGCTTTGAGACTTTGTTGAGTTATGACAAACTGTGATAAAACGGTGAAAAAGTTAACAAAAAACATATAACTTGAACGGGTGAAAACATGTTTTTGCATTCATACAAACATGAACGGACATGGTTGGCGCAGTTGGTGATCTCTGCCTTCCAGCCACATGCAAGGTCCCCAGTTCGATTCTGGCACTTTACCGAGGCAACTCAGCTTTCCATCCCCCCCAGGGTATGTAAACGAGTACTAGCATCTGATGGGAGCCGACCTACGATAGATAAGTGTCCTGTCCCGGGGGAGTCAAAGATTCTCATCCGCTATATATACACTACAGAAACCGGAGACTAAGCTACTGACAAACATATACTTCGTTACCCGGAAAGAAAACGTAGGATCTGTTAAACAAGGCTTAAAGTTTAAGAAAATACCACGTTTTAGTTATTGCCCTACCCACCTCTAGCACTGACTTTCAAAAATGCACTGCATGGGTCACTGCGGGCTGAATTAGTATCCGCCCAATTGGTCACCCACTCCCCCTCAAAAACAAATGGGATGAGCGCCAGCCCAAAAAGAGCTTTAACAGTGTTCCGCCAAGCGTGAAAAAACATTTTTTTGTCTGTGGCTGTAAATGAACAATGTTGAGAATAAATTCTTTTTACCTGCAGTTTGTACACCTAAGGGACTCGTCCCTTGTAAATTGCTTTGCGAAAATAGAGAAATATCCATGTCCGGGGTCGCTCGTGTCATTTTCTCAGAAGGCACCAATGGATTCCAAGAGGAGGTTTTCGGAGAAACTCAGTTCTGATTAAGAGATTTAAAGTTTCAATTTCGTAATTTCTCGGAACACTTGTATCCGGGTTTTCCTTGAAACAAGTTTTAAAACATCAATCGCGGGAAATATAAAAAGTTTCTACAATTTGCAAGAACAATCTTTGAAATGCGAGAAAATTTTGCCTGCTTGATGTTTCAGTATGCATAAATCAGTGATGCACAAGTATTTGTACATCATAAACACATTTGGTTTATTTCCTTATCGGAATAATTTAACATATCGTTTTAATTCTCGTTTCAAATTGCAATTCCTATTGGCTGATACTTTCACTTTGCTGCTCAACAATAAGCCAAAACGAGTTTAAGTGCTGTTGCTATGGAAATCAAACCAGTTCACTTCCTTTCCGTGACGACATTTCTAAAGAGCTTCTCAACACCTGATGGATTTCTGAGAAATCAAGGAAACTTAAATTATTCATATTTCCAGGAATCTTGAACGGAAGTTGCAGGCGTTGTCACGAGGTTTTAGACAGGCGAAGAATCTTTCACACAAGAAATATAAAAATTGTTTCAAAACAAGCTAATTTCATTTCTTTAAAACGGTGGCTGCTACAATTACAAACTCAGTAATGATTTGCAAATATGACCCAACATTTTTTCCACCCAGCAGACAAAGAGACATATTACAGTTAGTCACGCTTGGGTTGAAGAGTTGTGTTAATATTTTAAGCTTAACAATGTTTTTTCCTGGAAATCAGCAGCTAATTGACATCTTTTATAATTATTAACTAAATAAACTTTGTGGATTTCTTTTCGAAAGAAAGTTGTCCGCGATATTCAGTAATTTAAGGCAATATGATACACAATCTACCATGACGTATTCCTTGATAGTGGTGATCAATGAAACTTTTTAAATATATGCTAGCTTAGAAATAGATAGTTGAAAATCGGATTGTTGTTTACATTTTTGAGTTTTGAAGAGTTAAGTTCATCAGGATCCAAATAACACGTCTACCACTGGTACTGGTGTGTGTTATTCAAATGTTGGAACATATGATGAGGACACTGAGACGTGTGCACTTTGAAATTCATCTAAACTCGTTCTTTCGCGCAATATTTAAATTTTCGCAGCCACTACTTTAATGTTTGTCAGCAAATTTTATGGTTGATTGATTATGCTGTAAACATTTCTTAAAAGTTTCTAGTCTAGTGAGTCTTTTCCGGGAAAACGCACCCCGACTGTTCTGGTATTAACAATCAATTAACCATCATACATAACAGTCTTAAGTAATATCACTTATATTACGCATTTTAAATAGCTTCGGTAATGAAAATAAACCTTGCTTAACTTCCGTGAGCCGGAAAAGTTCTAATATATACGTGGTAATAATAAATAAAAATGTTAATTCTACACCGTAAAAAAGAAATACTTACTGACGTTTCGGACGTTAGTCCTTCGTCGGAGTAATATATACGTGTATTTGAAGTATACATAAATATCAAAATAGAATGGCGATAGTTACTGAAGTGTATGCTTACATTTGCTTCGTTTTAAAGAGCGTTTTATTTATGAGGTGAAGCTAAATCGTTTTTAGATAAATATTTAAGTTTTTGATGTCATACGTAATGGTGTATCTAAGAAGCAAACAACTGCGAAATATAATATATTTACAAGTAGAGTAAACAAGAAACACAATTAGTCCTGCTAACTGTTCTTGTATTATCATTATGAAACTTTCACTACATTTCACTCTAAACAAGATTCAATGATTTTGCCTATACTCCTTTACTACGCTAAAAAAACAATGTAAAACACTTCAATTAAGTTAAGAAAATAGTTCAGTTCAGTTCAGTTTATTTTTGCCATTTCAATTATATGTATATATATATAAATATCCAAGTTATTAAATTTGAAATAAAATGGCGAGGAAGCTCATAAAGAAACCACTGGGCTTA
>JAOBRB020682017.1:0-17761 GCA_027575285.2 Zoanthus pulchellus | reverse complement strand
TTCCAGCTTAGTGTATAGTATTACGTACATGTGTAATACAACCTTACACATCACCGGCCTTGATATGATATTCTGTACTGTAGATTTACATTACAAACATTATCTCAAAAATAACTTGTTTAAAATATGTAAATTTAGGAATTAGTAAGTTGTGCGTTTTAAGACTATATAATTGCTGAGGAGTTTTATAAGCAAACATGATTTTTTATATATGTATGGATGGAATAATTTTCATACAACAAAAACTTACCAATTTTTTCTAGTTGCCTTGATACAAAGATTGAGTTTTCCCATAACCTTATTATAAGAATATAAAATAGAAATATATAATTTATGTTCATGCATATTAAAAACGTCATAAATTCACTTGAAAATAGTGGCACCTTTTTCTGTAAACAAACGAAAAAAATTCTTAACCTTGCTTTGAGGCATTTTGAGATGATGATAGCGTTGAGCAAAGTAGAATAACATCCTTCTGTTTTCAGCATTAAAAGTTCTGTTAAACCTGAAAATATATTTTTAGCAAACATTTTTGTACAGTTAACAGATCTCTTGAAAACTACGATATTCTTTATTTTCTTCAGCTACAAGAACAAGAAAAATTATTTGATTAATTGACTGAGATCAAGCGGAAAACAGTATGTTTTGAGGTCTCGAGACCTTAGGGAACGCTAGGTTGCTGGGAAGCTGTGCAACGTGTTTACGTGAACGTGATGTCTTCGAGCAAAAAGGATACAAGAAAAATGGACTTTGATAGTTGGTATTTAACAATTAGTTATATTAACACGTGTTAACATATTTAAAACATATACTAAAACATATTTTGAAACTTATTTAAAAACATTTCAAGTGTTACATTTACAACGTTGTTCTACTGTAGCTTTTATACCTATAAGCATAAACATGCGCAGTATAGCTCTCACACTTGCAAGATACTGTCAAAAAGTTTGTTTTACACATCCCTGGCACGTGTCCCTGGATATTATACTTTCAGACTGATATAGTGCTTAAAAAATGATATAAGTTAACCAAAAGTATACTCACATCGCGTCACTCTTTGTCCCACACGAAATATTTTCTGTAAACAAAAATCAAATCAAACCCCGGATCCTTCAATAACTATATATGAAAAATAATTTATTGCTATAACACTAAATGTTTCAACTAACCACAACATCCTGGTTTAGGGAAAACTCCGATATTGTGAGACATCCTAATGTTGCTTGAATCAAACTGCGAAATAGACTGGTAATTAGTAAAGTAAAATTTTCTTTAGACAAACAATCACAAATTTGAAAACGTTTTTAGTTACTTCTTCTAAAAATTGAAATATTGTTTTGCTATTCTTTTTATGTAAAACAGTATATTTGTAAAACAATTAGTTTATATGGTCGGTTAGCTGGGTGCTGTAAACTAAACTCTGTAGAAATTTTGCCCCTATCACTTTTTAAAACTAGCCAATTTCCTAGTAATCGGACAAACAGCTGTAACACAAATGATTCTGAATCTAAGTTTCTTGGATATATAGTATTGTTGAAGCAGCCCCAATTTATCATATTTGAGTGTCAAAATATACTTACCAGTTAACTTTTTGTTCAGTTGTCCTGATTTTCCCATTTAAAGGAAATCTAATCGGGGAAAACAGAACAAAAACGTATTTTGATAAACAAATGCTATATTGCTATATTGTATGGTTACGAAGGTGGCAAACAGTTAATCATAATCATCAGTTACCTAATTGTTTGCTTATTCTTGTCCTTGTTAAGGGTGTTAAGAATCTTCCTCTCATTTGTGCGAAGTTGAACGTCTGAAAACTCTTTGCATTTTGAAATTAAAGTCACCTATTCAACAACATAGAATAAAATTGTTCACTAAAAAGGAAAAATATCACTCTCAGTCCTTATAATTCTAGTCTGTAACCGTACACTTTTGATAAAGCCAGAAGAAAACGCTTCAACAGCTATTTACAGAAAACTAGAAATTATACAGTTGTGGAGAGCAAGAAGTCTTAAAAAGGGGTCCAGTAGTAAGAGTTTTATAATGTTATAGTTTGATTTACTGACCAAATCGACTAGAGCCTTTGAATCTCCAATATCCTGGAATATTTTCATTGTATCGTAGGCAATACAGTATCGTGCCATTAACCGTCCGGCATCTTAAAAACGAATACCTTGATTAATAATCATGATCTGAAGTGTATCGAGTAATATGTAACGAAACATAACAAGGTACTAACTATCGGAGTACCAACCTTTTGGCTTTACTAAAAATCCTTCTTCTAATTTTATCAGTCCAGAATTTTCCAGTTTGTTCAAATCCTTAATACACATTTCTAAATGTAGACAAAATAATAATAACTAATTAGATAATAAAAGTTAGGCTCTCATTAAAATAATTATACTTATCTAATATTTCACAATGATGATCGTTTGAGCTAAAAGTATTGTAACTGGTTCGAAGTTGCGGCTGTAATCGTGAGATAATCGGATGAGAGTTTTTAAAAGTATTATAAATAATAATGAGTGTAAAGTTTTGGCTTCTAAACATAAAACATACCTTGGAGTGATTGCTCTAACGCTTCCTTGTCTAATCCCTTTGGAATCCCTTTGCAAAAAAATGAATAAATAAAACGTTTGAGAAGGGCCAAACCATGCAGGAGACCAGAAGTAGGAGCGAGCAACTTCCACGTAATAGCGTCACGGCGTTTTTACGAATCGCCTTATTTTTAGTTTAGTTCTCGCAATTTCAAACCAATCACATGCGCCGTGTTTAATCAATAATGTCACTGTTTTAAAATTTATATAAATTGTCTGATACCTCTGGGACTGAAACTTCTATCGATATTTCTCGCTAAAAGTGATCTAAAAATAAAGCAGTTCGTGAAAACGCCGTGACATAGGACTATTATGCAAAACGAATATTGTATTTTAAAATGGTTTTTACATCGTTAGTATGACGTAATACAACATAATCTACAAATTCCGAATTTAAAAATGAATCCGAAATTCACACTCATTCACGGTTCATATAAAAGTTATGGTTTGGTTTAGTGTAGAACAATTTAAAGATTTTTTTATATTATCAACAGTTTTTAAGTTTGCCTTTTACGTGAGAAAAATTACAAAACCTATTGTGCTAAATAAGCCTTAAAACGAGTAACGAAAAGATTGTTAACGAGTCTGTTCATATATCATTTTCCAAAATGACTGACTCCGAACGCTGTGGACATTATAGTTGAGTTTGTATGTTGAGTGACTCAAAAAGCCAGATTCATTTAAAAAGTATGTTTAAACAATTATTCACAAAAATGGAAGTGAATAATGGTGGATATAGAACATCCTCCACTTTCAGTTGACAATTACATTCAAAATAAAAGGAATAAATGAATAAATGAACAAAATAACTACGCTAATAATGAGTTAAAATTAATCAAAGGAAACTGTGAATAACTCGTGGATAGATTACGCTTCGATGGGTTTTGCCGGCATTGAATCGATATCAATCGCGTTGCCGTCGACATATCGATTCGTTTACATCTGAGTGAGTGATACATTTGTACATCCTGCCTCACAGCAATAGCTGTTTCTACGCTTCGCGTATCCACGACTAAAAACGACTGCGGATAGTTCTTGTGAGCTTGCGATATTCAACATAATATGTCTGAATCAAAGTGTTCTGCTGAGTAGTGCTGTAAATAATACCTGGAAAATTCGCAGTAAAATCTAACGCATTATAGTCAATTCAATGTGCAGTTTAAAATCAATGCTGTTCAACGGCTTTGCACAACTGTATTTCTTAACAATAAGAGCTGAAACTTATAGATATGCCGAAGAGTTCCAAGTCTAATAGATTAGTGTTATGGTTTCCAATAAACTTTATCGTTAAAAAAAATATTTAAGATATAACGAATCAGTACAATACAACAAAGAAACCGTTATCCGATCCTTCCCCACCTGTATAACGTAACAATCCCTGAGTATAAAGCATTGTATCGTATTCATACCGTAGAATGAAGGGTTTTTTAAAATCCTAATGTAAAGGAAGGTTGACTTGAGCCATTCTAGTGCAATCGAAACATCCGTAATTGTGTTTAGTACAATTTCTGCGTTCAAATGCTCAATGAGGTGTTTGTGTAGGCTGTGAAAAGAAAAATGGGATTATTAAGTACTGTATATACTAGTTATAGCTATCGCTTAGTACCAAAGAGCAACAATAAAACTGAGCCTAGTGTAATTAAATTTGCTCAACAGCTATTCCCCAAGCTTTCTTGACATAATAAGGTGAACGAACTGTGATTGGTTCATTCGAAGACAAAGGGCCTTATTGGCATTATACGGCAGTCTTGCGCGGCTCTATAAAGCTGCCGCTTCACCAGCCTCGAGTTTTTGCTCGGCTGGCTCGTTGGCAACGATTGCCTTTTCTATCATATCTATACTCAAACGTTCTACAAGGCACCCAATTTTTTGACCCAGCTCAAATATAAAGTTGAATTTACTGATTTTGGTAAAGCCACAAATAGATATCTGAACAGGCAAAACTATAATGCTGAGGGAAAAAAAATAGCAAAAGAGTTACTGTTCATCAGCAGGATGCCCAAACTATGCGCAGATCTAATATAAATAATTTAAATAATATGTAACTAACTTGAAAACGCAAGAATTGCCACAAAAAATTCCTTTTCTCTTTGAAAAGCAATTTCGATATATTCTTTAGAAACAACAAAAATTAAGTTATATTTAAACTAAAGTATTTAAGATGACCGTACGGTCGAAAGAGAATTCAACATATTCTAACCTTTCTAGGAATAAAATCTTTTTAAAGTTAATTTTCAAAGCAAATATTAAGATAGAAATTAAAATTCATTTTTTAAAGAAGAAAATATTTTAACAAGCTACTGCTATAAGAAAAAGTACCGTTAAATTGGAAATACCGACCTGCTTTCTACATCTTTAGTTCCTTGCAACAATGCATCATATTTTCCCTTTAAACATGCAATTAATTTGTCGATCATTAGCTTAATTGACAATGTTTGAAAGTAAAATAACACATACAATACCATTTGAAATAAATGAATTCCTAAGGCCCTTTTATTAAGTCGATGAATATGCAACATGATAGCCTTAAAATATGAATATTGTTAGTTGAAATACAGTGGTTGAGCACACTTTATAATTAGTAAAGTAGTGTAAACTCATCTTTACGTAACCTTCATTGACTAACTAGTCTGTAAAAGGACATAATTTATGTTACATAGATAATTAATTTCCTAGAGATTTGATGTAATATCTATATGCAGCCAGAAAGTAAGTGTTCACGTACCTTGCTGGCACTTGTCGTCAGAATAATCGCAGTTGCTGAGGAATCAAACTGTGCACAAAATTATTGTACATTTTAGTATTTTTTTAACATTTATATATCAAATATCTTTGTTCTATGAGTAAGAATAAAAATCATTTTAAGAGTGTTACACTAACTACAGAAGAGTCAGATTTAACACGAATTAAGTGAGAGGTTATTGGGAAATAGTATGTTTCGTGGTCCTGCGAGTCCGCCATCGAGATAGCTGTTGAAAACAAAACATACCTGTTTCCCGAGGTTAAGTTCAATCAACTTTTTTTTAATATACCAACTATCAAAGAATAGCAAAAAGTAGCTTTTAAAAAAATTTCTTATTATCCAAACTTGTGTTTATTAAACCTTTGAAATCAAATCAAATTACAATTTACTTTAAGTTTTGTTATTTACCGGCGGTCCATAACATAATGTTGGTCCCATAGCGCTTGGTGGCCGGGATACTGCGAAACTTGTTACGCGGTGCATAGGGCAAAAGGACTACAATTATGCAGATTTTTATAGATTTTATAATGATAAAGTCCGTGAAGCCCAAAAGAATTACTGGAAAGAGCAGAGATGAGGTTGTGTTGAGCAGAGATATGAAGAGGCGCAGATATCCTTCAAAAAGATGATTATAATGATAATGAATAATAAATAATGATAATAATAAATAATGCCAAGATAAACGTATTGACATGGGATCCTAATGGCAGAAGCTGAAAAGGTTGACCAAAGGCAACATGGAGAAAGAATGTTGAAAAGGAAAAAAAAGAGAAGGGGGGTGTTGTTGGAATCTTTGGAAGAAGCAGTTGCTGCAGATCTATAGAGAGGTACAGTGATTCACAATAAAAAGACTTATTTTTACCGAGGTGCAATGCGAGTAGGTAGTTAGTTTATCCAATTTAACAAACAAATGCAATACAAAAGTACAACAAAAACTGGAACATTAAAGAACTGAGGAAAATATACCTGTGGTCTTCCTGCTCTACCGATCATCTGTAGAATTTGAGTCTCCGAGTACTCATGGAAAGACCCTTTCACATAGCAAAACGTTGATTTGACAATAACAAGATGAGCTGGTAGGTTGACCTGAAAAAAGTGAAAAAAAAGTTATGCAAACCAAAATTGTGGTAAGGTTAATAAGTACAACAGATCATGAAGAACTTACCCCAACTGCAAGCGTACTGGTTGCGACTTCAAAAAGAAAAATAATAATCTTATCAGTAAAAATGCATAACAATGAAGACGGACAAAGTATGTTAATTTTGATCTCTACAACATGTAGCTATATCTTATGTCTATGAATCATATCGTAACTACTTACATACCAATCCGATAGTACCTTATTATTGATGCAATTAAAGTAAAACGGAGAGATGACGCGGGGAGAAATGCTACAATCTATCATTTTTTAAAAATTAATTATCTAGCTTACGTTGGGTAATAATTTGAATATAAATGTCAGCGAGCTTTCTATCTGTCTTAATCCATTGAATCATCATCTAATTATTGTCCTGTTTGCTTTTGGTCACTCCATGTAACGGTGTGGTGTGCTGAAATTTCTGTCAGGAAAATGAAACCGAACCAATGGTTGTTATTGTAAAAAATTATAAATACTTACAGAGGACTGGAAGGTCACCTCTCAAGAACATTAACTCAACTATTTTCCTATCAGCAGTGTCAAGTCCCGCGTGGTGATAACCAACACCAGAGGTAACTATATCTATAAGGTAAAGAAACTAGGTTTTTAAAACTTCTTTAGTATTATATGGCTATAAAAAACATCTGTGAAACATATTTCTAAAATGTATTTCTTGGGGGATTCAAGTAACAAAATTAATGATAGACTTTGGTAACTTATTAGTTAATTAATGCTTATCTCAATTTTACAATCTAGATAAATAAGATAAATACATATACAAGTTCTCCCCTCAGGACTTTTCAGAACCTGTTTACAAGTAAAACCTCCCTCTTCCCCAATTAAGAATCCCAGCTGGTAGGAGGCAAACCAGCTGGCTATTTACAAAGCGTGGTAAATTTGTCCCTGGGATCACCGAGGACAAATTCATTCAGTGGTCAGAGTCGGGGAATCGAACCCGGGTATTCCGCATTCAAGGCCCCAACTCTAACCACTGCGCCACGCTGCCTCCTCTCTGTAAATGGTAAGGAATAAATGTTGAATAAGATAAAATAATTTTTAGAAAGAAATGTTTGTCTTGTCACAAGTTTATTTTTCTCAGGAGAAAAACTCTTCTAAGTCCCTAACGGGAATCGAACCCATGACCATTACCGGTCCGATGTTCTACCCACTGAGCAACAGGAACTCATGAAGGGAACAGGTCAAGTAACTTGGCTCTTAAAGATGGAATACCCGATATTATAACTTAAAAAAGCACTGACCTCTTAATTTTGAGTCGTGCAAGGTACGAGCAACTTCTTGCAACCTAGGGTTTAGAGCATATGTAATAGAAACTTACCAAAAGCGTAATAGGTATATCGAAAGCGTTAATACAGTAATACTGACATTCAAAATTCGTTTAAATAAATGCAACAGCTTGATGTTGTACATATATATAGAAAATTGCTTCGACCAAACTAAACTTTTCAAATCAAATTTATTTGAAGGGGCTGCAATGGAATGAAATTGCTATGCGTTTAAAAATCCACTTGATGTCGAACAGCATGATTCAGTACTGTATATATATGAAATTATAATAGCTAATTATAAAAACCTTCGACGATGCTGGGAATCCATAATAAATCTTGCATCTTTTACCAATGTCGTAGAGGCTTGCTGAGCACTTTTTCTTGTTGCGCAGAACTGCGGAGGAAATGTAGAAGTGAACATGATGCAGAACACACAACAAGCTAAGACCCTCATAACATTAATAGTAGACTGAAATTGCCCGCTTTCGGCAGTGTCAGGGAGATTAGAGTCTGGGTCCTCCTGTATGGAGGGGAAACCATTTATAATTTTCGCCTTTTTGTAAAGTTAACCACTTTCCATTTCTCCGTAAAGCCAGGATTTGAATACAAGTACATCTTCAAGACAGGAAAAAAGATCAGATCTTAGAAACATGCATGTTACCAGATAATTTACTTAGTAAAGGATTTTTATAACGTATCCTAGCTTGCAAGCATAGTGAGCTGTTGAGAGTCTTTAATTATCCGACAACTTTTAAGGGAATCTGGGTCTCTGTTAATACTATTTGGGTGCCGGATGGGAAATTTTTTGAGCTGCCAAAAAGTATTTAAGACTAATATAGAACTTGATAGTTCTATAAACTAGGATATACAATAGAAATTAATTTTGTATAAAAATATTCCTATCCCTAGAGATCCAAAACCCTGTTGAATTACTTTGTAAATACCGAACAGGAAAAAAGTATTCTTTTGGAACAAAAACATATGGACCATTTTCTTTGAAGGAAACCTTTCGCAACTGCAAGATTTCACCAAGTCAAAGCTTGATAATCACATCCTACTAGTATTAATAATTCATTGTTGGTGAAAAAGGAATATCACGACATGCTTTATAAATATGAATGGGGAAAAAATAGGGAAGTACTGAGAATATAGTTAAAAGCAACATGTTAAGAAATAGTTGGCACTAACCACAAGCGTGGGCTTGCGTTCTGAGTAGGTGTGAATTATTCCACTGAGCTTGTAGTTCATTGTCATGTCGAAGCGAAATTCATTCATATTTTTGTGCATAGGATATCCAAGCACAATTTTCCTCAGTTTAACGGGACGATAAGAATCATCCAAACTATAAGGTAAAAATAAAATTGTTACAATGAACAAGGTCTAGATCTGAATCACAAGGGGGTATCATTTAAAACATATCAAACTGAGAATCTAACATATTTAAAAGGCTGGTTTTAGTTTTTAGACGTGAATGTTGAAAATGTTAAAAAAAGGGGGCACAAAATAAATACAGTTGAATCATACTTGAGTGCCATACCTGTAACTTGATGCTGGCCTTTCTATCCTTCCCAGCCAGGAAGCAATCTGTACAGAATAGAGATAATGATGAAAAAAAAGAAGAAAACCTGATGATGGAAAAACGTAACTTTTTAGACAAAAGAAGAAAGTAATTTGCTGCAGTTACTTACATCGTTAACGTTAGGGACAGTCGCTGAAATAGCGATGAGGCGCATGGTAGAAGAATTTTTAAAACGTGGGTCATTGCTCCTGGAAACCGCTGTCTGAACAGTTTTCATTCTGCTGATAACTGCCTCAACAGTAGCTCCACGATCTTCGTCGTTGAGCATGTGAACCTGACAAAAAATATTGGTAGCTACTATGACGAGCAATCATTTTTATAGTCTCGGCTATGAAAAATATTGTCTATAGATATATAAAATAGTTTCATGTGAGTGGCTTACAACATATGAAGAGGTACAGTACAATCTTTTTCTTAAATTTAGGCAGGATGTTTTTGAAATACTTTTGAAATTTTAGCCTCAAATGTTCCCAAAATGTACATGTTTTTAAAATAAGCAAACGTGTTTGTTTTAGATTGTTTTTGTATAGTATATTAAAGAAGTCAAGACACAAGCATGGATATATTGTTTTGTAATTAGCTAGAGTAAAAGCGGGTTACGTTAACACTGCAGGCTGTTCTTTTTACATTTTATGTAGCTTACTCTAGATGAAAAAAATGTGGCACTGACTCCATGATTTTTACCGCAAAGTAACAATATAAACTTTTCGGCCATTTTTCATGTTCTTTCTTCATTCTTCATTTGCTATATAAGAAACGCATTGGAAGTTAGGACTTTTTTCAAATAATGAACTAACTCTGTACAAAACTTTCCACCAATTTTGGTGTTTTTTTTGTAATATTTTTGCTAGCTTCTTTTAAATTTATATTTAAAACATTTAGGTCAAAAAACTGCTCAAAAATTGCTCGAATTTTTTTAGACAAACATAATTATAGCATACTGCATGACAGGTCAAGGGCGGCGAAGCAGGGGGATAGGGGAACGCTAGCCCTACCAATTGATTATTTTAGGTATGGAGATTTTTTTACTACACTTTCATGCTTTTCCTCCTAGGACGTTTGTTCGAAGTTTTCATTTAAGAATATTTCAAGAAATGGCTGTTTCTCCAAAGCACTAGAATTGGCATTTCAGAGAGTATTGGTTAATTGCTAAAATTTCCTGTGAGAGAATACCCCGGATCACCTTCGTTATAATATTCTCAGCCCCAACCCCCATGGGTTTATCCTTTTTGGCTTCAACTAAAATACATTTTTTGTGAAAGTACTGAATAGTATCTTTACAATAAAAAGTAAACGTTGTTTAATACTGCAGTTGTGAGATTTTTGTTTACCTCATCAATGAGAAATAATCTAACTTCCTGAACAAATGATCTATTGTCCCTCCATTTCCTTGTCATGCTGTCCCATTTTTCCTGGATCAAAAGTTTGATTGAAGTGAATAAATGTCTGTCTACCTTTAGAATGGATGCGAATGATAATGTTATAAACTCAATTTTAGGTTAGTAATGAAAACCTTATTGTGGTAGACCAAAGGTTAAAAAACGTCTTAGAAAAAAATGACAAAACTTACTGATGTAGTCATAACAATATGTGTGTCTTGTATCTCTTTGTAATCTTCAAGCTCGCTGTCACCTGTGACTTCTTTGCACTTGAGTCCAAGGGGGCTAAACTTGGCCTTCCAGTCATCATGCCGCTCGCTGCATAGGGCTTTCATTGGTGCCACTTTATAGTAAAATGCTCCAATTAGCTTTTATAACAACTAACTTTGTTCTGACTGTAGTTGCTATACTATTTTGATGTTTGTAATTCAATTTATTTTCTATACAGAAAGCCTTTAGGGAAATATACCAGATCGATAAAGGTAATCTGTAAATTAATGCAGCTATAAAGATCAACGATGAAGGGATAACGTGGTTTTCAGTCTAACCGATTACTGTGCATGATTTACAAGTCAGTAAGCTACCAAAGTAAGGTTAACTGCCATAACTTGTTTTATAACTATGAATGTATTGAATAAACATTGAAAAACCGCTTCATCTCTACACAAAGGTTTTAAAATAGACGAGAAGCTAAGGCAAGGGGTAGAAAGTTAAGTAAAATTAAGTTAAAAATAAGTGTTTGGGTTTAAACATTATAAGTAGACAGTAAAGGAGATTATGATCTTGATAAAGAAGAAGTTGCTCAATGCCTTCTTTCTTTGCTATTATTCTAAACTTCGACTGAGAATGTAATGTGAATGTTCCTAGTGTCTGTATATATATATATATGTATGTATGTAAATTTAGTATTATTGAGTTTTACAGGCCACAGTCCACCTTTACCACCTTTACCGCTGGCCGACTAAATATATTTTATTCCGAAATATTTGAATACCATGCACCAGCCAATGCAAAAAATCAAAAACACAAAAAACTAAATTTTGTTTTCAGTAGTTTTTTAAAAAAAGTAAAAATAATTTCCAATTGACGACGCGGCAAATTTCTAAACGGCAGGAGTTTATTCGAAAAAGAAAGCGAAGAATTTCCTTGGTTCCCAAAACAGCTTAATATATATAAAGATTCATTCTTAACATAAATCGGAAAAATATAGTGTAAATAAATGAATGCCTCCCCCCTCAAACGGCCAAATATTCGGTGATACAGTGATAACACTAATTATTGAATAACTGAGGATCAGTTTTATCAGTAAGCCAGGATTCAAAAATAGAAAAAAAGTTCAATAGTGTATATTTTAGGCAAGTGATTCATGTTTCACCAATTTTTATATTTACAGTACACAACATGACTGACTGAGGAATATCATAGTTGTGTTATTTCTATATAATTGCCAAGTAAAAAAAATGTAAGACATAAAATGTTTACCTGGCTTGTGACAGGATTTGCTCAAATTTGCCAGGGTAGCAAATATGATGCAACACAAGTTTGCACAAGTTTACACCTATAGCAAAGACGTAAATACCGTATTTGCTGGGGGTATGTAGCAAATGAGGTATTTACCATCTTTCCTATAGGTGTAAACTTGTGTAAACTTGTATTTGCATCATATTTGCCACCCTGGCAAACTTGAGCAAATCCAACTTTTCGTCCATTAAATATATGTGTTCTTTACAGTATAGGCTTTTAAAGTCTACCCCTCCATAGTTAACTGAATACGTTTAGTCGTTTTTGAAGCAGACTTTGAGATTTTGGCAAAATTACAAAAAAGGGGTTTTTCTTCAACCACATGCAGTCATTTTTGGAATGGCTCCTTCCTCCTCTTTGCTTTTTTCTTTTTGAGATGATCCCTCTTTTAGTTCAAAATGTTTTGGATGCTTCCCCCTAAAAAACCAGCGGCCCCCCTACCCATGAAAAATGAATGGTCCCTAAGGTAACCATAGGTTTTCTAGCATACACACTACTCACTAGTCCAGTAATCGATTGACTGGTGTTTAATTTCCAAGTATATTATACAAATGCATAACTTCACATACTGTATACAATCTTGATCCCGCTGATGTCTTTCCCTGTAGTCATCAACAGGCGGATTATTGCCAACTCAAAAATAATTGTTTTTCCAGAACCAGTTGGAGCACAAACCACAAGTGGCCTGTCTGTATACATCACCTGGTTGATAAGCATCCCAATTAAAACAGGTTACTGACTAGACGTTTTTATTGCTAAAAGTTATTTTCTGAAGGGACGACTGAAAAACAGTGTTTTTCTTTTCAAAACTTGAAGAAGAAACAGGGGTGTATCCAGGGAAGGGTTTAGGGGTTCCGAAACCGCCCCATCCACCTCTCCTCCTCTCTTGCGTCCTGGAACCACTTTCATTCTTGTTCTCCTATTATTAGCAATTTTATCCTAACAATTGATCATTTTGCTCTATGCGAATAGTAATTGTATAATATATTTCTAAATACGACAATGAAAAACTAAAAATAAAGAGAGGCCTATAAGCTATAATAGGTTCACGTATCTCCTAGAATACAATAACTGTTCTTAAAACAAAGAAAAGATAATGAAGCAGGCATATTGTACAGAATAAATTATATATAAAACTATATATCATAAAGTTATAAGAATTATTACCTCATTAAATACTCTTGATTGTACAATGTTGAAATAAGGAATGTTTTTGAAAACCGATCGAAACTTTTCAGCTGACAAATATTTAAGGTAAAAATTTGAATTTATTTTTATCAAAACACGTTGTTTAATTTTGGTAAAAACTGGATAAAAATTTCATTCTTTCGGTAATCATTTCCACTACGCTATTTCAAAGAATTATTCAGTATAAATAGTTTTACTTTACTCACATAGTAAAGTGTTGCTACTCCTGAATGACTCCTCTACAAGAGCCAACTCTGTTATGTAAAACTCAATTTCAATTAATTTTCCGATGATTTAAGTTTTTGTCCAATCATTTTGTCGGTCACGGTAACGGTTACCATCACAGTCAGAACTATTAACATGCTTGCAATATGGAGGTTAATTAAATCAACGTTAATTGCCGTCGAGAGTTTCCCAAGTATCGAAAACGCTGATCTCGATAATTATACTGGTTTTTTATGTTACGTTAATTATAAGACGGTTTTCCAGGAACCACCTCTACTAAAGATATATTTTTCTCCCTTATTCAAGCAGAAGTTTCGGATGGATTAGGGTATATAGTTCTCGGGTCCTCATAGCCATGATCAGGTTCTTATTTTTGAAAGCAAGAAAATATGAAACATTTACACAATCAAAACTTTTTAAAAGACGCTTTTTAGATGCAATATGTGAATGATGTGTAAATCGTGAATTATAAATATAACAAACTCATTTTTTCTCAACTGGATTGCAGGACAAGTTCCAGACGAAAAAACTAAGAAAATAAGTGCAATTCTCTGCAAACTTTAAAATCCTATGAAAAGGATACGTATTTCTTGTGTCGATCGCAACTGAACAGTTTTAGAAGCATCTAAAACAAAGAATATGAAACAAAAATAATATATGTTGATACAGTTTTTTAAGGAAGTCTGCATGCATGACTACGCTATTATTTGATTTTAAAAAGGCACATATGACATAATATAAGAAGAAAAGGTTTACTAGTTAAAGTATGTTCTGAATAAGAGAAAAATAAACATGCATAATTCTAACTTTTTAAACTCTATTTATCAGGAGATAACAAGCTATATATAAAGCTCGCCTTACTTACCTTGGATAACTAAAGGATTAGGTGTTGCAATTATTGACGGTCTTTGAAAGCTTTTCTCTTCAACCCTTCTGTTATTTTCATGCCCTATTTATAGAGAATAATTAAATAAAGTTTCCTTGAGATTTGAAAGCTATAGAAATGAATAAAAATTTCCAGTGTTTGACCAGTTTTACTTCTGTTAAAGCTAACTTATTCTAGGTGCACTGTGTCAATGTTCTTCGATTATTTTCGTTTTTACAACTTTTGTTGCTTTACTTTGTACTATAATACGCAAAGTCCTTGGTTGTCAAAGTATACAAAATAGGTATACTCAAAACCACAAGATATACGGTATAGACCACACGTTTTCAAAACTAACCCATATTAGGCCTTGGTCAAACCAGCCATGCAGTTCTACAGTGACTGGGCTATCTCATTCAACTTTATAACCGAACCGAATTGATTTGTGCCGAGAGGAAACGTTTCACACAATACTTACCCCATCCTGCTGGTAGCTGGTCATAGCTATCTGTTATTCCTTCAAAAGAACTTTGTTGAGAAAATAAAAGCGGCGAATCGGCTAACTGTTTGGCTTCAGATGATCCATGCGAAAAGTCGGACAGGGTACTTGACGGAAAATTGTCATTATCCTCCAGTGCTTCATCATTATTTTGCCAGTAATAACCATTTCTATCCTCATTGCTAATGTTAAAAAAACTATTTGTAAACTCATCAAATAACTTGCTGTTCTTCTTGAAAATCTGGGAGCTCCTGATATCATTTTGGGAGGTTTGTGTGGAAAAATTGTCGAAGTCTGGAATGGCTGGAGGTATGTGAATATTTCTTGATAAATTAAAAGGCCGGCTGCATAGAAAACAAAATAAATAAAAGTTAAATGTTTTTATAAAACTTACACTAAAAGAATGAATAATATGTATCTTTATGATATAGTATATTAACATACTATATTTTTTGCGTAAAAAGGTTTAAAAGGATTATTTTGCAAAGGAGTATATTTACGATGTATAAAATGTTGCACCCGACATCAACAACCATGCACAATAACAGCATTTTTTGTTTAGAGAGATAAAAATAGATCTTTTTTCAAAAACGGCAAAGCTACATAACAAAAAGCAAACTTACCGGCTATAATTAAAACGACTCTAGAGCTTTTATACAAAAATTGCTTTTTTTGTTGTTCCATGTCATTACGGGATGTTTCATTGACATAATAAGTCATAGTATCTGGGACAGTGTATTTTAAAAAATCATACAGAAGATTGGTAGCTTGTTCTTACATACATATGTTAGACACCATGGTATTTAGCTATTTTAATATTAGGTTAAACTGCAAAAATTTCTGGGACGCTAATAAACTCATTTTTTGCTTCTTAGTAAAACCTTTAGATTATAATTCATGCTTAGAATTGGTCTTATTTTCATTGAGTAAATTTACTGGTAAACGATTTCAAATACTTTTACCCAGATCGAGAAAATAAACTTTTAAAATTTCTGTTTTTGAAGGTCCTTGAACATTAATTAAAGATTTCTCTACTCAGTTTCGATTTTGTACTATAATTAGCGGACACATCACGTAATTTTGTAAAAAAATTTTGTATAAAAATTGGTGCGACATCATTATATAAAAATGTCTTATATTAAATTTGCTGTTCTATCAAAGAAAATCAATCAATAGACGGGAAATTGGATGAAATGTAGAAAGAAGAAAGTGGCATATAGTTGATTTTGCGCAGTCGTTTGAAGTGAATAAGTCAAAGAGCATGCTGTTGAATGAAAAGTCCCAATAACAACTCTGCCATAAGAAAAATTTAAGGCTACATGCATGTGATTGTATGAAATGGGCTAGACCGGTTAAGCGGACTGAAATACAACCATCAGTCCAACATTATATGATACGAGCAAGCCCGTCTCATCAGTGTAATCGGGGCCTAGGCATATAGAAAGAAATAAGAGAAAAATAACATATATCTAGCCCTTGGTGGGAATCGAACCCCACATCTTCGATTTGCTAGTCCGACGTGTTAACCACTCCATCACAAGGACCAACCACGCTGGTAACGCAGCCGGACAATGTTATATAGATGGTAACTGTAGGGGTTCCCAGGGGTAATTTGAACACCGTAACTTTTTGGTACGCATATATGGTATTATGTGTAGATAAACTGTAATATGAATTATAATCTACTCGTTTCTGAGGTGGGCGAAAATGATATGCCGGCAAATGTGCATTTGTAGGAAACCATATGAGACTGTTCAGTTTTTTGCGTTCTAACCTGAGTAGATGATGAGATTGAGGTCACCCATTAAAAACTTGTTTACTTCGCAACTTAAAAGTAATTGAATCATTATATTATAAGAAGTTCAGTTGAAAAAAAGAAGTTTTGAGAAACGATAGAAAACGAAAACCAATGGTCGATGAATCCAAGCATAAACCTTAATGAAAAACAAATTGGTCTAAATGAAAAAAGTCAAATAAAAAGTATACTAAATTAATCCGCTTTAGCTTTCAGTTTTAATATCTAATTATCGCATTTAAATAAATATAGCATAGAAAACAAGGAATTCCGTTGTAACTCTCTGAAGATTACAATTAAGTTACTGTACTTATCCGATTTGCCACGCAATGGTTGATGACTTATTTACATAGAAATCACCTAACGACATTTGAATGTTTTTTACGCACAGAACAAAAACAGCATAACAATCACATAATTATTTCAAAGTTCTTACATAGTTGCCTTGTTGGAAGAAATGCGCTCATTTCCACTGACTCTGCCACCAAAGAGTAGGTTACTGTTTGTGAAATCCATCCTAAAATGTGTAACAATGACATTCGCAGAGGTGTAGGAAGCAGATTTAAAGTGGGGGGGGGGGGGCCAACTCCAATTTTGGCAAACTTAACAGTCAAATGTTTTAACACCCATTTTTACCTTGATGTCATGTTTTGCACATTATCTATGTTACTCTATAGTTGATATAAATTTTAGTTGGGAGTTTGGTATTGAAAAACGTTAAAGGCATATAATTTTCCTTAATTTTATATTTGATGATGTGCAATGTAACAAAATGAGAGATCTACCTGATTCCCTTTGTTCTCTATTGTATACACTGCTGCTGACACTTGGCTTCACAACAACACGTCACAGTTGCGATGAAATTGCTTTACAACACCATTTGTAACAAGTTTGGTTTTCTTATGATTATGAATAACTGTGGGCTACACATTTCTCACTCTTTCATTTT
>JAOBRB020681909.1:0-17777 GCA_027575285.2 Zoanthus pulchellus | reverse complement strand
GCGTTCGGGTTGGAAAGAAACTTTGTGGAAAATCATGGTTTATCCATTGCATCCTTCGATTCTCCTTGCCAAAACTTCAGAAAACTACGATAAGTGAACTGTATTCTTAAAACCGGACTCTTTCTAGTGAAAAATTGTGTTATTGAAAACAGTCCTTCGAATCATGATTACTCGCTCATTTGCTCACTCACTATCCAAAAGAAGACCCTCGTCCGCACTAGGTCGGTACGTTTCAGGGACTAGCATTCACAATTATAAAGCATGTGACCCCTGTCACAACTTCTGTGTGCAAAAAAGCTTGGAACTAGGTATCGGCAGTATCTCCCGCATTTTCCCCAGACAACCCTGACTCTTGTTACAAGGGCAGCCCAACAGCCATCATCTACTGAAATGCTGTCTCCCAGATAGTAAATGGAATCGACTACAAGCTGTTAGTTTTCGACCAAGTTAGTATGATGGCCTGCCGTCAATGCGACGAGCTTTATGTAAACATCTGCTAGACTTAAAAGATGGATTAGGATTTAAGTCTGCCATCCATTCCACTTCACCTCTTGCGAGTCCAGTGCAAGCCGATTAGTAGAATATTACTAATTCGCAAATACCATTAGACATAAGAGCTTGACCAGTAACAACAAATATAAAACATTTCAAAATCTGAATTTTGTCGTCGCGATTTCTTCCTCCTTAAAGACGATATTCAAGTTAAAATTTCTTGTCTGAACACGCCAATCTCGACCTAGTCTGGTGCTTCGACTTGATAACACCAGCTTGGAGGTGAAATATCTTGTATTCGTGTTCAAACGAAGAAATTGCAAAATTATAGAAATGGTTCACCCAACTAAATCTTTACAATGATAACAAAGTGAATGATATTAATACGCTCCTGCAAATCATCAATCACAAGGTTAACATCCATCTAAAGAACCCATACAAAGCGAAAAATTACATCAAATTAAAATTATTTAAACTTTTAATTTTTGTACTAAAAAATAGGAACCAGATATATTACAAAATATTCATGAAAAGTGAAATAACAGGCAACATATATGAAATAAATGGTGTTTTAACGTACGTGATGTAAAATTATGTGAAAAGTTAACAACTACAGTATTACCGTATTTATATATATATTCGTATATGCATATTTTTACTCTACCATATATTTACAAATACCCTTTCTAACTTGGGCTTTGTTTCAAAAATATATTAAAATTTATTTCTAACATGTACATCATGTGCGAAGAATTGGTGCATCTGTTAACATGGTACCTCACATTACGAACTATCAAAATGAAACTTAATTCATATTCTGAATTATAGTTGTATACTCCAAGTTTTTTTGCGTCGAGAGTTTCCACTGAACGAAAAATAAATGAAACTTCATTATCTTTTTGTTTAGCCAAATAGACAACAATCAAAATTAAGGGCCAGTTACAACTGAACTACGTTCGACAAAAAGTAATGCCATGTACCACTAAAAACAACTAAAAACTCAATGTATGGACAATTTATTAAAACGCAGAGTTTCTGCTTACTTAAAGTTTTAATAAAAACAGTTTCATAAAACCGATAACAATGGTCGATGAATAAAAACAAACAAACAGAAACTGCACCATTAGCAACTTGATTTTTGTGGCAGAGTAATTAACTTCTAAATGTACAAAAGGCTATTTCAACTAAGGTTGTCAACAGTGCATTGCGTCAGCATTGAATAATTGTCAAAGCATAATGCTAGCTTTCGTATTCAAAACTGCCAACACCATAAACTGTTTGGTTAAGTGGTAAAACTCCTTTAGCCGTTGAAATAGCTTTATTCTTCTCATCCTCCCCAACCCACCCCTACCTAAACTCAACTATTATACGACTCTCTAAATACAAAATGACATCTTTCGCCTTAGCAGTTCGACCAGTCTGAATTGGACGAATGAGGGGACGATGAAGAAGACCATCGCTCAGGTGAATCAGGCGAGGGCGTAAGATAGGAGATAGGCAACTTCTGTGGTGAAGAATCATACGAAGGCTCATACGAATGTCCAGATGGTGGAGTTGGATACTTTTCACTGCCTTTAAAATAGTCAGTCAATTGAGTATGTTGTGTGTTAAACAGAAACCGAGATGGATCTTTGCGTGTAGGAGAAGCAACTTCGACTGCATTTGAGTTGGAGATGGCCCGAAAAGCGGCCATTTGTGATGGAGAAGTGCAATTCTTCTGTACAGTTTGCATTGGACTCTGAAGAGGTGGCGCAACAGATGATGAATCGACCGAACAAGGAAGATTTGGAGAACTTGAAGCAGAGTACAGTCTTTGATAAGAATTAGTATCCCGTCTTTGTGAGCTGCTAGAAAAGTACATGCAATCAGAAGTGGTTGTTACTGATTGGCCAACACGATTTACTTGATTATCTAAGGGTGTCATAGGAATAACCTGACAAGATGCTGATAAAGGATCCTGAAAATTGGTAACTAAATTTGTATCATAAACATTAGCCACAGTAGGTACGATCTCTTCACGAGGGATGTTATCCTGATCAAAATGTATATCATGGAAGAAGTCATTTTCGTCAACATTAATAGCATCAAGTCCCAGTTCGGCTCCAAGAACATCATCCAAATGAGCATCAAATTGAGACTTCAACATTGGTGGCGATGGGGAGTTTCTTACCAGAGAAGTAGGCTGTGGAGGTGAGAAAGTTGTAGACGTGGATGGCGAAATCCCTCCACCGAAGCTCTCCTGGGGTGACAAACCATTCATTACTGCAAACGCTGGTGGCGAAAAACTTGCTCTAGTGCTAGCTGGTGATAGTCCATTGGTCATACTCGAGGGTGATAAAACAACACCCGATTGATGTTTAGGAATACTTAAGTTACTAAATTCACCAACATAACTTGGATCATTCATTCGTTGCTGTTTTTTACGTTTACGTTTTACACCTGGGACAGGAACAGCAGTCTTTGCCCGTGCTCCTCCTTTTAGTAGAGCTGAACTAACACTATTGTTGTTAGGAGCGGCACAAACAGGGAAGTGGGTCACAACAGTTGGCGGCGGTGACTGGGTACAAGTAATAGGTGAATTCTGACCCTCAACAGGTGAAGTTGGTGCAGCAGCTATTGGAGAGCTACAACCTAAAGACCAGTCCGTAAGTAGTTCCACAATGTCATCATGCAGTCGCTCCCTTGCAATGTCCTCTGGAGTTTGATCCATGTTATCGGCAATTTTCCGGTTTGCAAAGATACGCAACAGGTAACGTACAGTATGATAACTTCCTTCACGTGCTCCCAGAAAAAGTGGAGTTTGACCCTTAAAAATAACAAGATGATATCAAAATGTCCAAAACAAAGAGCTATTTAAATGTAACTATACAATATGTAGGTCAACTTTTTATCTTTAAAAATACTATAGCTGTAGTCAGGCATGATAATATGAAATAAAAAATTGTTGTTACTGACTAAAAACTTTGTGAGGACGTTTCGGTTAGAACACTATAACCTTCTTCAGCAATTAAAATGGCTTACAAATGCAAATGAGTGCTTTAAAAAAACCGCAGAAACGTCACTTGGGATTGCCCAAGGCCTTGTAAATGTCAGGAATGTAGATGTGTTCATTAATGGCATTAAGTTCGCGAAGTGAATGCCACGCTTCTAAGAACAATCTCTTTGACAATTGGGAACAGCGGTCAATGATCTTAACGTCGTCAAGGTCAAAATCGTGATTGTGTTTTACACAATGTTGGGCTAATAAAAAACTTTATCTCCCGTGAAAATCGCTCTCTTGTGCTCTCTAGTCCTGGATCTTAAGGCCCTTGATGTTTGAGCTATATAAACTTTGTCGCAATCTTTACAATTGATTTTATAGATCACTCCTGTCGATAACTTTTTATCTATGCAATATTATATTAACGTAAGACAAGATGAAAATTACATAATAAGACCAAATATGGATATTAGCTTCAAATTTAGCTAAATTGTCCATTAGAAATTAAGTTAGAAAACAAGTTAGAGGAAAAATACATCCCAACATTCAGAAAAGTTTGAAGCCACTACAGTATGTAAACGTTGTGCAGTATGGACGCGTTGACTGGGCTTTACCCCCTACGGTACCTATACTTTCATTGATTTTTCAATCCAATTCTCAAAAGCAATGCGCTTTTGCCATTACTTAAGATTTGCATAACAACACATTGTAAACCATATACCTTATCATCTTGCTGATCTTTCTTGGCACCACTTCTAAGCAGCTCTTTAGTAACCTCCAAGCTGTTAACAGCAACAGCCCAATGTAAAGCAGTCTTACCTGTGTGTATAACACCTTAACCAATTACTTTATTTAAAGAATTTGAGGAGTTATTAAATTTTGCAGAAAAAGATCTTATCGAAAAACCTGTAAGAAAAACCTGTAACTGCTCAAAAGCTGACAATAAGAAAAAAATAGAGTGTTCAATTTATGTACATATTTATTTAAATTGTTCAAACTCCACTTTTACTTGAGATTTGTTGTGTAAGGCGCACTTTGCAATGCAATGAACTCAGCTTGCTTATTAAAAGAGTTAGCTAATTTTTGTTGGTAGTAGTTTGTTTACATATATACCACTTGCTGGCAATAAAACGAACTCGAAAATTCTTATAATGAACTATGATCGCCTTGACTATTATTTACATTTCTCGTTCATTTTATTGCCAGCTCGTGGGTACATGATAATTATGTAACTAACCCTTAATTAAATGACACTTTAGCAACCAACGTTATAAGAAGGTTTTTGCTATAACTACGAAAATAAGCGAAATCCTTATACGAGCCTAGTGGCCCATGGGGCCGGCGCTTATCTCCGGTTTCTGTAGTGTTAAGCGAAAATAAAACGCTTTAAAAAACCGGTTAATAATAAAGCTTTTTTGGATATAACTGTTTTGTCTGATATAAGTACTAAATGTTTCAGATACTTCGGTTTTGTCCAGCTGTTTGTAACATTCTTAACATTCTTAAATAGTAGTGACTGGCCTGATCTGGCAAATATATTGAATTCTATTTAGGGGTAACTATTAACATGTCGCAAATTGAAGGGAAAGGGTTTACTTTTTACTCTCACAACAAATCATAAGTTTTGAACGCCACTCGAATGGCAGCATTTTTTGAAAAGTTAGACTCCGGTTTCACTTAGATTCTTTAACCTGTTTTTCTAACCGATATTTTGAAAAATGTTATTTTTAGGAACGTCTCACTTAGTTCACAAGTTGAAGTTTTTCTTTCAGAACAACTCGAAACGTGGCGAGATAATTTAAAAACTTTATGATTATACTTTTGCTTCAAGGTTGTCTTGGAAATCAATGATCACTAATCGTAAAAAACAACTAAACGGAGAAGGCAAAGACTACTCAATTGTCTTAAATCTGAAATTTGCAAAATCCAATCCAATCAATCGATTGTAGTTGTAGCTCATAAACTTTGAAATAAACTGCTCAGCTTATACCAAAGTACCTGTATTACATTATCGGGCAATGTGTTATTTTTTCAAAACTAAATCGCGCATCGCATCACCTCGCAGTATTCCGTTCAATAAATCGCCAGTTTTAACATTCTGATAGCTGTAAGTTATAAAATGTGAAACATTAAGGCCCCGTCCACACTAACCCGGAAACTTTTCTTTCCGGAGACGGCTATCGTCCACACTAACACAGCGGATTCGGGAGGTGTATCCGGAAACTTTTGAATCCGCTCTTCAGAGTGGAAACAGTTGAATCCGGAAACATTGTTCCTCCAGTGTGGCTTAGTGTGGACGGTGTATCCAGAAACTTTCGAATCCGATGACGTCAAAATTTGGCGCAATATTTTTGGCGCATGCGCTTGTTGGCAATATCCATCAGAGAAGTACTGGGTTCTATAGTGAATCCGGATAACACCCGAAATAGTGTGGACGGTCGAAGTCCATATGAAACAGGTTAGTGTGGACGCGGAAACTTTTGTATACGGAAAGAAAAGTTTCCGGATACAAAAGCTTCCGGGTTAGTGTGGACGGGGCCTAAGAAGCAGCGGAACACCTGTTTTGATATTCCTTGTTCACTTGATAAATTTACCTTTATTTGCTATCTAAACAATTGCGGCCAACTTCGCAACTTTAATAAAAGATTGAATGTTTAACTGTACCATCGCCAAATTCCTACTCCATCATCATGGACTCGTTCGCACGCTTTTCATGTATTTTTGACTAAAACACAGTACTTTGTAACAGAATATTCATAACTGATATTATTAATGCTAGCAAATCTGCCAAGAACATCGGAGTTTGGCTTGACAGTGTTCTTTCTATGGATGTACAAATAAATAATATCTGTAAAACTGCCCTTTACCACCTTTACCACTTATTCATGGCTATATTATCATTCACGTTTTATAAGTTTTTAACTATCATTGCAAGGCGCGGCTGGATCTTTGAGAAGCGTTGCGCTATATAGGTTTATGTATTATTATTACTACTGGGGCTACCTGTGGCAGGCCGAGTCAGGGTTTACGTCAAATTTGAATCGACCTTCCTGCTAAAATCTGCAATTTTTAATTCAACTTGTAAATGGCTAGATCAACTCGGTCTAAAATTTTGCAACATACATGAACTTCATGTTTTCAAAGTTTACCATCAAACAAAAGTGCAGCCACCTACACATTTAAGTTTATTTTTGTTTTATTTTGATTTACGAGATTTCTTGAATTTGTTTTTAGACACTGAATTATTGCTAGCATTTCTGAGGATGCCAAGGTATTCTTTCTGTGTCACATAATATAGGTATCCCGAGTAAACACCTGCAGGCGTCTACATATTATTCATAACATTATTATTATCCTTATTGACTATTATTATTATTATTATTACTATTATTATTATTATTATTATTATTAGTGGTAGTAGTAGTAGTAGTAGTAGTAGTAGTAATTATTAAAACCGTACCCTTCAGATACAAATCATAACAGAATAAGGTTTGTGGCATAGTCTCATATAGCTTACCTTGATGATCAGTGTTGTTTATCTTCACATTTGCCCTAATCAATTCTCTAACCATGTCTAACATTTCATCTCTTGCAGCTAAAATTAGCGGAGTTGTACCATTGCTGTCTTTGGCCTCAAGCTCCGTTGCTCGGTTTCTCAGTAAAATCTGTTAACATAAATAGACAATATTACACGGTGGCGCAAACATATAAAGGATATTACATGGGCGCACGTAGATACGGATTTTATCTTGTCGTGAAAAGATTTTACAAATGAGCGAAGCGAGAGAAGGGAGAAGATGACTTGTTTAATGAATGAAAACGCAAAACTATCGTGAACGAAGTGCTCGCAAGAGTTAATATGGTAACAATCTTTTTTCTAGTGAAGATAACATGCTATTTTTACTATAGAAAAGAACAAGTTTACGAAAGTGAGAAAAATAGGCATTTTATAGATAATTATATAATAAATACTTCATTATAAAGTGGTAAAAAAAATTTTCCACTAGAAGATGAACTTCATGGGTTCAAGCGAACGTGTAAATTTCTTTTTATTACATAGACACGAACGTTTCGAAAATAGAAACACTAAACGAAAAAGACGGGAAAACAATGAAATGACGCAGCGATATCTTCACTGGTGAGGATACGGAAAATATGTCACTCGTATCCAAAATGTAGTTTTATATGAAATGAACGAGTGGCGCATTTTTCAATAAAGCACTCTATGTAATAAAACAGTTTACAATCAAATGCTACGGACGAAATCTTGACTAAAAATGTGGAAGAAAACACTATTTAGCAGGTTCTTTCCCAAGTAACAAGATGAAACAAAAATTCAAGCACTTTCACTTGTGAACATCCATCTTAGGTATCCTGACAAATCCTACAACAAAGCTCTATCGATATAATTGCAAAAAATGGTCTTCTGCTAGATATCCAAAACACCCAATATTGCCATAGAAATCGTTTCTAAGGTATTTGCACAAACTCTTCCCAAGATATCTGTGTACTAATGTACATTTTAATCATGAATTCGCCATTTAAATATACAAGTGACTTGAAAGGAATATAGTAGTATCTGACTGACCTGGAAAACTCCCTGAGCATCTGCAGCTACTGCCTGGTGCAATGGAGTACGCCCGGATTTATCCCTCGCATTAGCATCTGCACCAGCATCAAGTAACCTCTTGGCAGCATCAGCTCTAGAGTGCCGAGCAGCAAGATGAAGCGGAGTTTCGTGTGTATCGTCAGTTCTACAGCCCGACTTTGCTCCAAGTGAGAGCAGATCAGACACCATGGCCCCTCCACTGTCATCACTGTTGCTATCATCATCTACACAAGAACCATCAATCGGAGTTCCACGGGATGATGCGAGATGAAGTGCAGTAAACCCGCCAGGTCCTTTTGCATTAACGTCATAACCAGAAGTGGATTTCTGGAGATCACCTTCTTGAGGTGGAGTAAGGGCTAATACTGCAGTACAATTTCGAACATTTACATCTGCTGCCTCTCTGTGTAACTGAGTCCACTGACGATTATCAGCTCCTTTTTCATCTAGCTGAGTCTTACTTTGTCCTTCATCAAGACGCACCCTTTTGGCTTGTCTTCCATCTTGGGATGGTGCCAAGTCCATGCGATTGACAGATGCACCTGCTTGTTCTAGTTCACCGGTACTCTTGCCCACGTTTCTGAATCAACAAAGTAATTTAACAAATGAATTTGTCTTCGAAAAGAATAGTGCTGGAATTTTCAGTACTATAACTTACCCTATTGAGGTACGTACACTTTATAAGTACTAAGAAGTGTCCACAGAGATGACAGTTGACAGTGTTTTTATTCGCGCCAATCAGACGCGATCGATAAAAATAAACGTATGAAAAGTGATCGTGCGGCAAGCCACGACATCCTTGTTGGGAAAACTGGCAGATTGCACCGCAAGATGTCGGAACGGTTTGTGGACGTTAGTTAAGCTGATAATTTTATTGCAGTACAAAAAAAACACGATATGTAAAAGAGTTGCAAACCTATTTTACCAGTATGGGAAAGATTTGGATCTTTGAAGTACAGTGACGATAAAAGCATAGCTATGATATGAATACGTTGCTAAATATATCTAGCTTTCTAGAAATTTTAAAAAGTAAGTATAGTTTGCAATATAAACACTTACTGGCTCATTTCTAAAAATATTCTGTAAATAAAAGATATTCAGTGAGTTCCTGAAGTCTGCAAAGTTTCTAAGGTTTTCTAAAGTTTGGAAAACAAGCTGTCTGCCAAGTGACAGGAATGGTAGGAAATCAAAATGTTAATTGACTTTAAAACAAAACATTGAGATCAATGTGAGTAACAAAATAATTTTAAACTTCAACTGATCACAATTATTTATCATGACGCGAACAGGTCGATTGCACGGAAATTCTTTAAGAACGGCGCATAACTTAGTTGTTGTTTCAATATCCTACACGATTTGATAATCGCATTATTAAATTTTTTCAAAATTGTTAGTAAACAAATTATTTTTAAGATAACATAACACCTTTGCAAATACTTTGAGAAAATTTCTATTGGGCACTTCTTTTGAAAGATATTCCAATATTTTTCTGATGAATTTGAGGTCAGACAAATGTAGTTTCAAGCAATCTATTGTTTTTTTGCTGTGCGTTTTTAAATCTAAAAGTGTCGAAAAGGGCAAAAAAACGGTTTTTCGGTTTTGGTAACTCTTGAATGTCTAGAACAGTACTTTAAAAACAAAATTTCCATTACATCACATTTTTGCCACAAAATTGTCTTTTAATGTACCTACGCCGGCCACTCCCAACGAAGATGACGGGGAGTTGCGAATGACGTCACTTCAGGAATCGTCTACCTTTCATTTCATTATTTAACCTACATGTTTTTTCAACGTAAGTTATTTTTTGTAATCTATTTATTTGTTTTATCTTAATAGATAACTTAGGATAACAACTGGGATTGAATTTTGGATATTGTAGAATGAAGATTAGGGATAGTTTATGGTTATGGTTAGGGCTATGTTAATTTAGGGTAAAAGGTGTGGTTATAACTAACTGAAAATGGTAGCTGACATCGGAAAAGGCCTTTTGAAGCAAATGATCACATAGTACAAATAAATATACTCTGGATGGCAAACGAATGTTAAAGACTTTAAGACAAAGTACAACCAACTAGAAAACCGTGAGTGTCTATTATTTTACATTTCCCACAGGAGTTTGTAACGTTAGTTCTCATTTCAGTGACTTCAGGTAAGCTACTAGCACAGTAAAGCTATCTATACTTTAAGGTTTCAAATGCGTCTCAATTTTCAGAAATTTGAAATACAGTTAACGTCCCAAAACTGCAATTTGAAACCAAATATATGCTTTTTCTTAAAAAAATCCTGCTTTTTATGTTTTATATGAATTCTCCGAATGAACTGTTATAAATCCATGACTGTATTTTCAAAATGATGAAAATAGATACCTCATTGAATAATCTTCTCCAATAGGTTCTCGTCGTAATGATCTTCTTTGTCTATTATTACGCCTGATGAATCCCTCAGGATACCATAAGCGAGCATACACAGTCTTTCCTCCGGCCAGAACTCCAACAACGCACAATGGTATACCAACACATAACATGGCAATCCATAACGGGTTAAAAGGGCCTTCAGAGGGTGGTTTTTTTGTGTCCTTTTCACCTATCAATGATATAAAAATACTTTAGATCCTTCAAGGACAAACGACTCTTTCCTTGTTGACAGTAAAATCAAAAGAAAATGTTATCCCATTATTTGTTGCCACTTTTTTCTCTCTCAGATATAAAAACGGGTATGGTGACAGGACTGGTTAGTTTGACAACATTGTGCGGACAGTAAAATATCGCTTGAATGTCCTGATACAGATTTTGCAACAATATTTTTTATAGGTTTAAAACTTTTTCTATTATTATCCATTTCTTGTATAATGCACCTGTCAATGTAAACACCCATCCCCCCCACCCCGGGAAAGTATGGAGCATAGTTGGGGATTGATTGGGGCTTTGGCATGCTGTTGTTCCCGCGGGGGTGAAGCATTAGTCATTTTAGGTAAGAGTGAAAACTGGGGTGAGGAAGTGGACCCAATCTGCCTGGCCGAGCGTAGCATGCGCTTTTTCCATGATTGGTTGCTATGGAACAAGCTGTGCTGTGAAACGGTTTCACTTTTCGTGTACTGGGATTGAGAGGGAGCGTATACCAGAGGGAGAATGGCTCTGTGCAGCGTGCAAGTTTTCTTGATACTGTAAATACAGTTGCATGCTGATTCTGTTGGTAACTTGATCTGCATGGGGCTATTAGACCAAGTTTGTCCCAACGGTGGGGGAATTTGTTCACGTTTTGTAGGGGGTTAGACAGAATTAATGGCTCTTGTACGCGGGGCATTATCACAGTTTAGTTTTGTTTGATGGCTAATGTCACATATTTGGGGATTTAAATTGACATGTGCATAAGTGAAAAATGTTTCCGATTCGAATATAAAAATATATCTTTACATTTACTTTAAAACTTACTTTTCACAGTTACAACGGTATAGTGAAGTTTAAACTCATTCCCTTCTTGAGAAGCTTTAGCGCCAAGCATTCTAGCAGCCTAAAAAATAGAAGATTTTTTGTTAATTTAATATATTTAAAAACTATAATGTAGGCAATTTCAACATGAGAGCCAAACACCAAAATAAAAGAACACAGATATTTTATGGTTTTGTTTTAATACCAACGCAAGTGTTACGTCAACAAAAGAGAGTTATTAGGGCTGAGGTAATGATTTAACACCAAAAATTAAACGAGTGTTATTTTAACACCAATTCTGATAGTTATATTTAAGGAAATTTAATAGATGTTAGCTTAACACCTGTCGCAGTGATAAACTAATACCTCAGGTATCAAACACCCTTAAGCTTGTGGCAGAGATTGACGTTTTTTGTTTAATTTAAGTCCTAGGATAGATCATCAGAGAAAAGGTATGGGTTTTTTTCAGAAAAACAATTTGCACAATTTGTACGTTAGTTACGCCTTGCATTAATGATAGAAGTATTTTTACTCATTAACATGAGTTCCTATCTTTAATTATTTTAGTATCGTTTTAATAAAAGTTAATTCTGTAGGTATTTAAAATGTAATTTGCAAGATTTGCAGAAAAAGTTGCCTGCGGCTCGTTTTTCTCTCGACACTTATTTCGTGAACTTAAAATTCACGCGTGGTTCTATAACTGAACAGAGCGCGCGGGTTCGTTTTTAATTTCTATATTGCTGAATGTATTACTTTACAAGATAAAACTAAAGCATGACATACACTTAACCAACTTTGTTCCTATCACCGACTATACTGAGGAGCAAGTTAATTGGACTTGCATTGACACCTAAGTTGGTGATACAGTAACACCTCCTTCTAGTAAACCTTGAGGTGCTAAAACGATGCAAGGATAAAACAAACACCTATACAGAAGGATCAAATAAACACCAATAGGAATCAAACTAACACCACGGGGATTCAAATTAAGCATTTAGGGTGTTACACTGATACCCATGGTGGAGCTGGTGTGACATCCACTTATGAGAGTTACGTTGACTCCCAAAAAGGTGTTATTTTTAATTCTTTTTAACAGCAATGATGTTAATAACTGAATTTTAGTACTTTTTTTCAGTTAAAACAAATTTAGAACTGGGTAAAACTAAAAACCGAGCAGATCAAAAATATTGGAAAGATGTGCTTACTGTTTCTGTGCCCAGGCATACATCGTCTGTACATCCACGATTGTCAAGTTTAACATGAACTTCAGATCTGCAACAACATCATAAACTTTAACATAAACCAAATGTATCCATAAGTGTATATATACTTTGTAACTTAAACGTCTCGATGCAAAAAGCAACATAACAATAATTATAAAGTACAATATCTATATAGCGCTTGATCTCAAGCTCTAAGCGCCTTAAAAATAAATACAGGTTTTTAACACTAACAGTGAGTAAGTCCACTAAGCGGCTTGCATGCTATGGTGCAATTTGGCATCCGATTTCAAGAGCCCTCAGTTGAAGCGAGAAGTGTGTGGGTTCTTTTACGTCCTTCGATAAGGAGATCGAGAGACTGGACCTACGTTGTAACGATTTCTAACCGTTTACAGATGTTAGAGCAAAGGCAGCACTTTCTCTTCAGTTATTTGAAGACCCTGAGAGTTGGTCCATTCTAACAAATTGTTAGAAAAATAATAAGAGCACTGCCGAACCGAATTATTTTTGTTTTTCTAAAAAATTAAAGGATACAGATTTCTGACTTCCAGACATACACACTTGTTTATTGCTATCACAAAATCAGATTTTAAGATTTTTGGAATTATTAAGAATTATTTTGAGAAACAATCTTAAAACGAGAATTTAATAACGAGAAATGAAATATTTATTTTTGTGATCTCAACTTCACCTAGTTTGTCCTGACATTTTCAAGCTATAAGGTTTGGACCAAAGCCTTGCATTGTGGCAGAGCTTCCTATATATTGACTGAAAATAATCTTAAAAGTTTGAAGGCAGCACTTATGACTAGATCTTTTCACAAAAATAAATGACATCGGTAAGGTTACGGTGCACTTTAAATGCAAAAAATATCGATTTTTGATAGAGAAAAACTTTAAAAAAAATACTCGTTTTATATGATAATTGTCGTTTTAGGCAACCAATGTTATATGACATTTATTCTGGGCTTCCCTTGAAGCCAGGTTACTCAGTTAATAGCGTTTACTAAATAAAGTGTGTCTCTTGTTGTTGTTGTTATTAAAAAGCAGTGTTTATCTGTGGGATCGGTGAACAATGAACACCACACTAATCAGGTTTTTAAGACATTACAATTAAATTGTTACCTACAGTAAACAAAAAAGAAGGCATTGTAAGTTTTTCTCGAAACAAATTTTAACACAACGTGGGTCATATAATTTCAGTTCTCCAGTGATGCGTCAAACCAAGTGAAAAAGCCAATACAAGGACTGTACTTTTCACACGGAATCGCGTCAAACAATAAAAGAAGACAAAATCATTGGAAAGTAAGGTTTTCTGTTGTTTTATTACGGCGGGACTGCTTTTTTGTGAAGGTATTTATTTGTAATTTTGAAAGAAAGTAAATATTTTTTCCTCTTAAAGATACTTGTAAAAACACCTACGGCTCTTTGTTGTGTCTTTTGGTTTGTTTTGCTTGTTGCTCAGCTACATTTTCGGAGCTTTCTTCTTTTAACAATGAATCAAATTACTAAATGTAATTGCACTTTCAAACAATGTCTTTAAGAAAAAACAAAACAATGTTTTTTTTTTCATAATTCCGCTATGTTAAATTTTAAAAGTGACTATGAGTAAACTATTCGTATATACTAAAAATCTAAGAACTTAAACATTTTCGAAATAACAGATCATCTTCAGAGTGAAATTGACCTGTTAGATCGAAAACGTTTAGTCCTTAGACTTTTAGCATAATATACAAATATTTAAACTAAAAGTCACTGTAAATTTTGTAATTATTTGTTTTGCTTTTCAACTTCCAGTTGTGGGTTAATGGAACAATAAACCAAATTTTTTTCAGGAGATTCAGTTTTTTAAATTCAATTTTAAGCATTAATGGTACAATCTAAAGTTTTCCGTTGTCATTCCGTTTTGGTATATATATTTCATTAATCTTGTAACACTCAAAAATATTCCAAAAATTTAAATGTCATGTAGTTGGAACTCTGCATAGAAAATATTTTCTGTCTAGGTTGACGAGGACGCCTTTAATTACAAAAATAATAATTTATTTCCAAAAATCAACTTAACTTGTAATCGAACTTTTTACTCGTTCAATCATGGAATACATTTTGCACTTGGCAAACGCAATTTGAGCGTTTTAAAACGCACTCGTGCAAATTAATTGCATATTGAACTCGTTAAGGTTCGATTATATAAAAAGCTAAATTCTTTTACGAGTTTAGTAGTCCATGGGGCCGGCGCTCATCTCTGGTTTCTGTAGTTTTAAGCGGATGAGAGTCTTTGACTCCCACTGGACGGGACAGTAATCCATCGCAGGTTAGCCTCCCTACAGACGCTGGCACTCATTTACTTACCCCGGGAGGATGGAAAGCTGAGTTGACTTACGCGGAAAAGAAGGTCACACAAATATTCGATTTTCAGCAAAGTGCCAAGATCGAACTGGGGATCTTGTGATTGGAAAGCAGAGATCTTACCAATTGCGCCAACCATGTCCGCCCTCGATTATTTATACTAATTCAGTTATATATACTAATTCTAGTTCTCGTATTTTTGTACTCTGTTTATCTGTCATAAAGGATATTCACAAACTACATTAATGCAACCATTCACGTTTTGGGTACGAATATCTCAAATTCATGTAATCTTTTTTTGTTCCTGAATCTATTATTTTTTCTCACACACCTTTATCTCCTTATTTACATACCTAGCTCATCCCATTATTTTCAACCCAACGAATTACTACTGTCCAAAATGTCAGATTTATAATTATTTTCAATGCAGTATATATGTAACTGCTAAATTTCACATTATCAATAAACAAAATGTGCGTATTACCCAATTGAAGAGCTTTCTCTTCTCGAACGATGTTTTGCTTGTTGATGCCATGTGCTTCCAAGTTCCACTTTTCCCTTTGAGTCTGACGACATACTATTTGATTTCCTCGTAAGATCTTTTTCCAAAACAACTGGATTTCCAGCATCATCTTTTTTCATAACAGCAACAGTTCTTAGCTCTCTAGATAATGCGCGGATGAATGCCCTTGAGCCGTTGCGAAAAGACGCAGGTGACACCATTAGGACAATTACCAAGGTGCCTTCACTCTGATGGAGAAAAAATCATCAAATATAACTTGACGAAGTAAATGATTTAGCTACAAATTTTTCTTTAGCCTTTTAACTGGCTTTTGGCAAATTGCACTAAAAACATATCACCCTTTTATTCTTCTCCATTTCTAAGTTTGTTGCATTCTGTCCATTTCTAATCAACGGTGGAAAAAACTATTACAAAACAAAAGAAGTGCAATTGGTCGTGTTCTGGATATACCCAAAAGACCATTTCGAACAAACTTTAATTTACATACTTCAGATGAAACCAAATGTTTAATAAAAGCTTTGTCAAAGGCAAAGCCATCGGACTTTTGCGAACATGCTCCTCCAAACAAGAATTTGAGTAAAACAGGCTAAGAGTAAATTCCAAACAGAATTTATGACCAACTCCTGAACTTTTTGTCTTCTTAAAGGTGACCTGAACTCCTTTTTTTTTCTTTTTTTGACATTTTGAAATGCATACGACTTACGTATATTCAAGATTTAAAAAATGTTGATTTTAGAGCAATCCGCTGATTAGAATTTTGAAAAATTAGTACAAAAGGGCCAGTGAGACTTAATGTAGGGCACCATATTGCTCTTTTAACGCAGGCTCTGAACAGATGCTCCCGACGTCCTACTGCATTTATCACTAGAAACTTTAGTAAAACTCAAAAGTGGAGATACTTCAACTGTAGTACAATAAAGCTATATCTATTTAAATATCAGCTTTACAAAATGCTAATAGATTATCAAAAAAGAATGGAGCGAAACATTTCAACAGCATGACGTCATATCGCAACAAAGTTGTTTTTATGAAAAACAACTTGGAGTTTAGGTCACTTTAACATAATTTTTTATTTTAACTTACATATTTCTACTGTATCATTTCATTTCCTTTTGTTATCATAATTATCAATTATAACTACTAATCTTTGTGCATCACTCCCGAAACTTCAGTCTTATCACAACTGATTTCACATATCAACACTTACCAGTTCTGGCGTTCGCGTATCACAGTCCAACCCATCAAGAATGCATCCTTTATTATTGCAGCTTCGATCACAATGACCATCCATAAACCGAGGTTCACAGTAAAAGTTTATCCTAAAATGAAAAGAAATAATTGTTTAATAAAAGTAGAAGAAAGTTGCAGCCTTCGTGCAACTTTCTGAAAACCTAAAAGACATAGTACGTAACTGAGTATATCATTGATATTAAAGATAAATTATTTTTTCAATCCACGTGGAAAGTAGATTTTTCACATTTAGCGGGGCTGTTTTTACGATGCCTCAGAGTTGCTGCAACATAATTATCTTTTTTATTTACTGAAACACTTTTACTAGTTCAAAAATATTTAAAAGTAAAATAATTATTTTAGTAAATGTAGAAATATAGCTTCATTCAAGGTCTTCACTTAAAAAATATGTCGCATGCTGTTTACATGTGTCTCCTTGCAAATCTTATTTACTTTTTACTGCTTAAGGCCCAGTTTTAAGGAAAATTCCTCGACATTTTAAAGTTAGGTTTGAAATTATAAAAATAAAACAAAAATCACCTTTCATTTTCAAACATTTTTACCTGTTATTATTTTAAATCAGGCTCTGTTTTTGATCCATGATATTTGTAAATATATATAAATAAAAGATTTGAACAAAACAGCCGCAGTTACCAAGTTACGACTTTCTGCCCATAATCTTCCTGTTGAAATTGGAAGATATTCAAACACTCCAAAACAAAATCGTTTGTGTACTCTCTGCAACCTCGGTGAATTAGGTGATGAATTCCACAACTGCATGATGTGTCCTTATCACGAATGTCAGAAGCTAAGAACTAATTACATACAAAAGATAATTTTGGTTAACCCGAAATTCAATTTACTGAACAGAAAATCCTTATTTTCATATATAATCTCAATGGCTGATAAATCAATATCTACAACTACCGCAACTTATTTTTATAAGT
>JAOBRB020681798.1:0-16458 GCA_027575285.2 Zoanthus pulchellus | reverse complement strand
TATGCTTAAGGTATAATATAGCATAAACTTGCACTGCACAAGTTGGTAAAGGGGGCTAATGATTTTGTAAACAAAAGACAATTAAAATAATAAAAAAAGAAACATCGAACTAACAAAATTTACGTATGATTAAAAAAAACAATAACCTCAAGATACTGTTTTGGATCATTTCTTTGTGCGCACCAGGCTCCGACGCGACCATTTTGTTTTCGGAAGTAGAGTCTTGCATTTGCTGCCTTGCAATCACTGCTGAAGTCAGAGGAAGACTGAACCATGGTATCAGTTATACGACCACTTTGCATGCCTAACGCTTTACCACATAACGGCCTGGCCTTGGGAGGTGCAATAAAACCTTGACCAACAAAAAATGAACACAATATATTTGAAACATGCCACCATATCAAACATTTAGAAATTACAGGCATCCTGTAATTCCGAAGGTGATGTGGGAAAGAAGGCGAGTATTCGCCCATATGAGGTATATGGTTGTGGCGCCGGAGCGATAGAACATCTAATTTGGCATAGGTCATGCTCTAATTGTCTGCGATAGAGGACAGTTTCTGGTGTTAAACGATTTATGATAACATCAATAGCATTAACAAATAGACCAGCAAGGATATGATGTAACGTCAGTCGACCTATAATCAAGCAAAAGTGGTAGGGAATGATTTTTTTTACTTGATCGTCCGCCAAAAGCGAGTACAGAAGAACCACAAAAGAAGGAATACATACAGGGCCCGGTTTCTCAAAACTCCGATTAAGTTAATCCTGGACTAAGACAAAATTAAGAGACACATTTTTTCAAAAGTAAACCTTTGTGATGATTATAAAATTCAACTTAGTTTTACCAAATAAAGAAACTTGTTAAATCCAAAGTTCTAGCTCAAAGCAAGCAAAGGAAAGTAGGAAACAGAAGCATGGATTAAAAAATTAATCCTGGATTAACACTAATCGGGTTTTGAGGAATTGGGTCCATAAGACAACAGCTACACACAAATTGTGGTACAGAAGAAAATGAAGATAGTATTAACATACCATCAGTATCTTCATTATCACTAGAAATCTCATCAAAACTCATATACATGTTATCAGTTTAGCATGTGTATGTTTTCCAAACACTTGCTGTTTATCTTTCAAACAGCTTATGTCGCTTTTGTTTTTTGACAATCGTTGGGTTGAAAGTCAACTGCTGAAAAGATGTTTTTTTAGCTTTCTTGACTCACGGATATTTATTAGATGCATATCAGCAAATTATAATTGGATCTTCCTTATTTGCATAAAATGTAAAACGATAGGATCCTCCAGCCTGAATGCTTTGCACGGCTGGTTTGTTCACATAAACCCTCAATCCCCTTAGCTTACTAGCTTACTAGTAAATTATAATGCACTTCATTAGAAAAACATGAGAAATCCTTACTTCTGTCTGCCGGGCGATCTATATACCTATAGATGATTTTAATGCATGCTTTGGAGGATCTGCTGGCTATATCGTGAATACCTGATCAGTTCCGATATCAATCAGTTTTAACTTTCTGCAAATTTCCTCTTTTTCTTCCTTGCTCGGTCTTCTTTCGATATGTTTGTGAATTTGGAATAGCATCTTCGATAGTAATACTATAACCTAACTGCGATTTTGAGACGCCAATAGCACAAAATATTGACGGCTAGTTGGGAGAAAATGTATTCCGTATTACTATTAGGCGGAGTCAAGCAGCGACGGAGCCCAATACGATGAATATATTTTCTTCCTACGCCGTCAATATTTTGTGGTATTGGCGTCTAAAAATCGCAACTACTTTTGTACCGCGATTCCAACTACTTTTCTCTAATTTTCAAATCAAAAAGTTCGCAATGGCGACTTTAAATTAGACTCAATTCTCCTAATAAGAAACAATTTCCATGGTTACCTCTGCAGCATTGCATTTACGGTTTTTTTGAAAACCTTAGTTTCCACATATTAGTTTTTATCATGTTCACAAAACAGTTTTTCTTTATGAATTGAAATGGATTAAATAGATATTTTTGATGTAGACAGCGACTTGGATTTACCCTATTGTAACATTTTACTCAACAGGTTTTTCAAACACTGATTCAGCAATGCCAGAGAGCATGAAAACGGAGAGAACCAAACGGATTTGAATCCATTGAACAACTCATACTTAAATAACAACAAAACTACATTTAAGAGTAACTTGCCAATTTTATAAAAAACACATCCATTCACGTGATTTACAAAACAAAAATGCGGTTTGAATCGATTTCAGCTCATTTTGCTGCCGTTTCAATGACTATGCCGGTTATTCAAATTTTCATTCATTATTTCATGAGAATTTATTTTGGTTGTAGTGACACAGTTTTAATCATAATTTGCCATTTAAAATTTCAAAATATAGTTTGTAATCGTACCTTATATCTTCAACCTTCCATAGGGACAGGTCAGAAAGTATCTGCTAGGGGAAGCCGGAGGGAATTTTTCAAATTTTCAAAAAAAAAATTTGCGGCCCGTCCTAAACTTGCCAATAAAGTTTCACGGCCCAATTGATTTATTGCAAAATTTTTCGTGGCCCACCCAAAAATTTTCAATCAGTACGACTAAAGAAATTAGTGCACATTCTTTATAATAATGGTATACTCAAGCCCAGGCAAAGCTGAATTTTAGTCAGAGATACACAATCTGGCCATGGTGATTACACACTAAGTTTTATATTTCAATTTAAGAATCAGTAGTTCTTGCCCAAACATGAAGTTTATCTTAGTATTTCTCAAATATTTGCTGAAAATTTGGGGCAAATCTGAACTTTTTTATTTTTTATATACTTTTATAGTCCATTAAAACAGCAGAACATCATGAATTTTCACGATATTCATATATAAAGCAAGCCAAAACTGAACTATGAATCACATTTTGAATTAAATAAACGAAGTTTCGAGTAAAATCTATATTGCGCAAGTAAATCCAGTTTTGGACCTAAAACCAAGGCGTTAAAAATAGTACAAATTGAAACAAAACGCCCCCCCCCTCCCCCGCCCACTTTTTGGCAAAAGCTAAGGACGTTAACCAACTATTTTTTTATTAGGCCTAATAGAAATTGTTTGCTGAATTGCGATGCAACTAGAAATCTTTCGCAGCCTCAAATCGACAAGGCATCTTCACTAACGTCAATGATTTCACTTAATACTCAAATACTGACGTAAGTAAAAAAAAAGTCAGCTATACTTATCGATAAAAAAAACTATCAATTTTTGTATCCTTTTGTTCCGTGATTCAAAGAATTTTGCAAAGAGGTCTCTTCTTCAACCAAGCTCCCACATGCATGCGGTGGGAGTTTAGCCTTAAAGCAGTTCTCTGAACTCGTCTGTAGCTTCATTGCCTGAAAAGCTATACCGTGCTGATGAGTCCTAACAAGGATGAAAGAGCTGTACACGGTTGTTCAGTTACTTGCTATGTTGTTCTGTCAAGACAGTATATGGCAACCGGCCTGCAAGCTCATCTCCCTTACTCAGCGCTGATGGAACGACGCTAATCACCGAGAAATCACGTATTCTGGAGAGATGGGCAGAGCACTTCCATACCATCCTCAACAGACCATCTTACGTCAACGAAGAAGCAATTAATCAGCTACCTCAAGTTCCCATCAATCACAAGATGGACGCTCCACCCACCCTGCCTCAAGTAGAAAAAGCCATTCACCAACTATCCAGTGGCAAAGCTTCAGAAGCTGATGCTATCCCAGCAGAAGTCTATAAATACGCTGGGCCTCAGCTCAAGGAAAAAATGACACAGCTGTTCCAGGCCATGTGAACTGAGGTATAGTAATCCCTCAAGACTTCAAAGACGCTTCCGTGAAACACCTCTACAAGCGGAAAGGCAACAGACAGGTTTGTGACAACCATAGAGGAATATCACTACTCTGTATTGCTGGAAAGGTCCTAGCAAGAATTCTCTTGAACCGCCTCATTGATCACCTGGAAAATGGCCTGCTGCCAGAGAGTCAGTGTGGGTTCCGAAAGGGGCGTGGAACCATTAACATGGTGTTCGCTGCACGTTAGCTGCAAGAAAAATGCCAAGAACAGAATGTAGACCTGTATATTACCTTCTTGGACTTGACAAAGGCCTTTGATACTGTCAGCCGCAGTGGTCTTTGGAGAATTATGAGTAAGTTTGGATGCCCTGAGAGATTCATAACGCTGGTTCGTCAGTTCCATGACGGCATGAAGGCTCAAGTTCTTGATAACGGCGAGTCTTCTACACCCTTTCAAGTGACGAACGGAGTTAAACAAGGTTGCGTATTGGCTCCAGCGCTATTCAGTATGATGTTCACAGCAATGCTGTCAAATGCCTTTCGGGACTCTAACTCTGACCCAGGCATCAGCTACAGATACAGAACAGACGGCAAGCTGTTTAACTTGCGACGCCTTCAGGCGAAGACCAAGGTCCACTTCGATAGGCTCCATGACCTCCTGTTCACTGATGACTGCGCACCGAGCGCCGGTAGTCCTGAAGACTTGCAGTTCTCCGTGGACCAGTTTTCCACTGCCTGCACTAACTTTGGTTTTACGATCAATAGTGGAAAGACAGAGGTAATGTACCAACCTGCTCCAGGAAAACAGTACCAAGAGCCAACAGTGATCGTGAACAGAAATAAATTGGCAGCTGTTGACAAATTCACGTACCTTGGCAGCACACTATCTCGCAGTGTACACTGACATCGATTATGAGAATAATGCTAGGATTGCCAAAGCAAGTGTGGCCTTTGGCCGTCTACGCTCATCAGTGTGGGAGCGTAAGAGAGTGAGTCTTTCAACAAAGCTGAGTGTCTACAGAGCAACTATCCTTACCACGCTACTATATGCCTGTGAAACGTGAACTGTTTACCAGAGACACGCAAAGAAACTAAATCGTTTCCATCTTAACTGTCTTCTCAAACTGCTAAAAGTGAAGTGGTGTGACAAAGTGCCCGACACAGAGATTCTTGAGCAGACAGGATTGCCCAGAATTTTAACAATGCTCCGTAAATACCAACTTTGCTGGTATGGACATGTCATCAGGATGTCTGACGAACGACTCCCAAAGCGTCTTCTTTATGGAGAATTACTGACTGGAGCACGTTGTCGTGGAGGTCAGAAGAAACGCTTCAAGGACACACTTAAAGCTTCCATGAAGGACTTTGGGATAGATCACAGCTCATGGGAGAAACTTGCTCTTGATCGTTCAGCATGGCGCAGTGAAATCAACCAAAGAGCGGTAGCGTACGAGTATCAACGAATCGAGACGGCCAAGACCAAGCGAGCAGCACGGAAGGCCCGCAATATCAGTCCTTCAGCACCATCCCAAGCCCTTCTGCCCTGCCCTTCTGTGCCAGAATGTTCAGGGCTCAGATTGGCCTCACCCAGCCACCTTCGCACCCACCAAACCTCATAGGATGAACAATTAGTGGAGATGGTCATCTTTGTAATGAAAGGACGAACTTCATGTTGTTACTCGGGTGAAGCTGGTTGTGCGCATGCGTGCAGGTTCTGGCCAAACCGTGGAGTAGAGTTTGGGTGGTTTTTGTTGTTCAAGGGAAATACGGAGCATGGGTCAAGGAACTTAGAAAGCCATGAATTGTTTGACAGGAATTATTCCATTGTATCCTTTTACATGTTATAACATTCATATAAGCAAATTCGAAACGAAGCTTTTACTAAAAGTTGACAAAAGCTGAAATCAAATCGTAAATTATAAGTCAGCAAATACCTTGTTTTAGACCTTATCAGCTCGACCTCTGGGAACTTATTTCAATGCTTTAAAAATCATTAGAAGAACACAACCAGCGTTTGAAATGTTTTCTCACTCCGCCATCCCCGATTGAGTAAGTACTGAATCGCAATCTTGAAATAATCTTGGAAAAACAAGTCAGGAATCTTTATATTTTCGCTCCCAAATGTTCGCACCACAAACAAAGAAATTAAAACAATTGTAAATACGGTATTCAGTAAATCTGGCAAAGGTTATTAAACCGCATTTCAAAAAATTCAGCAGAAAAACTGATCAAACTGATGTGCCAAACTGCTTCACAAAAAGAGCAAACTTGAAACGTATCTAAAAGGCGGGAAATCTGCTCAACTTGCGCCAAAAAGCCCGCCAAATAAAATAACTTGAGCTTGGGTAAAAGTTCAATAAAAAGTTTAAAATAGAAAAATAACTAGCGGTAAGCTAGTTTGGGCTGCGTCGGTGTTTCTAAAGAAACAATTTTGTAATAAAAATGTAAATTCTACACCGTAAAAAAGAAATACTTACTGACGTTTTGGACGTTAGTCCTTCGTCGGAGTAAAGGGGTAGAATTTACATTTTTATTACAAAATTGTTTCAATAAAAAGTTTGATTGATATAGGGAGTAGTTTGAGTTTTCTAAAGACTAACGGCATATTCTTTGCACTGAGAACGAAAGTTATAAGAAAATTACTTACACGAAGGACTTACCAATACCCTTTTAATTCCTTAAAGTATATAATTAATGTGTAAGTTTGAGGATAAACTACTTTCAGTACACCGAGAGATATTTTACACAATGCCAATTTGTGTTGCTAATCTATACCAAGTTGTTTTTCCATTAAAGGTAAAAAATAAACAGTCAAAATCGAATTTATTTGTCAACATGCGTCGTGTTAGATGCCATATTACAAAACTTGTCCTGTAAGTTTTACAAATCAATCTTCATTGCTTTTTCAGAAGCTATTTCACAAATGATGTTATTAACGAAGAAGACCATAACCTTTCGTGGAAATTCCGCAGACAATGTAGTATTTATCTATCAAAGATTCTACTGGATTTTTGTGGTTCTGTCAACTCTAGGGCTTATAAAACACAACTTTTCAATTTACTATATAAAGAACTTTATCTAAGGCTATTGTAAATAAACCACAATGTCGTGTATAAAGTAAATTTTGGAGTTCAGATGCTTTTTTTACGATTTAAGATGTTATTTTTATTCTGGAAATTATCCTATTGAACTTAAATGTCTTTCGACTTTGCTCCTGACATTGTTTAGTTTCTGTTGCACCATAAACAATTTGGAAAGTGCAATGCTGAGATTTACAAATTCTCTTACTAATAGCTCAAGCACCACACGTCTGTACTTACTTTCCTTATGGCGACGACTAAAGGAAAACATTTCAATATATAAGCAATTGATTAAATCACCTGTTACGAAAATCTTAAGAACTTTTAAAAAAAGAGGATAATTTATAAAAATAGGTCAAATTTCTGGGTAAGAGTAAGAAATTCAATACCTTCACAAAATTGAATATCTCCACCAAAGTCATCAAAGTTTATATGGCCCCAACCTCCGCTGGAACGATCAATAAGCCTTACATAAGCCATCTTTCCAATAAAACTGGTTGTGTCCCAAAACTTTCGCTCCATAGTTTCCGTGCACTTTCCTGTAGCCCGACGTACCACCTTGTCTGCAACAACTAACTCCACCCTGACAGTGTCGATATGGCAACCTCCACCAACAAGGAACTCGATACTGGAACCCGTTATTAAAAATGTTGGGGAACTTAGAGTCCCTTGTGGACGATCACCAACAACGACACCTGGTTTTGACTGAGGTGTGGGCCTATTCTCAAAGCCCCCAATCCAGTAATGGCCCTCGTGATTGGAGGGTTGACCTCGGTTTCGTGCAGTTGGGTTGTCACCGTAAGTTGGCTGGTTACGAAATGCATCACCCACCATTTTCCAATGCTTTAAAGATTGGGAACCCTTTTCAAAATCGAAACCTCTTTTGCTGCAACCTAATCGTATTAAACATTTTGACTATATAGTAATATCTATATATTTTATACTATAGTATGGATAATAATATAATAATAATGATAATAACAATAATATCTATAATAATAATAATAATAATAATTGTTGCCGGCGCGTGCTTGGGCCGCCTGTTTATTAGTCATGTCACTCAAACCACTGAATGAATTTGTCCTCGGTGATCCCAGGGACAAATTTACCACGCTTTGTAAATAGCCAACTGGTTTGCCTCCTACCAGTTAGGATTCTTAACTGGGGAAGAGGAAGGTTTTTAACATGACACTGAAAAGCCCCTTTGGGGATTTGTCATTAAGTGTGTATTGTGTATTGTATTGAAGTTTCTGTACTCATTTACCTACCTCGGAAGGATGAGTTAGCTTCGACGGAAAAAAAGCGCAAATAACACCAAAAAGGCAGAAATCTTGCCTTCACAAGTTGGTAAAAGGGGCTAATGATTTTGTAAACAAAAATAATAATAATAAAAAAAACACCGAAGTAACAAAATTTATGTATGATTAAAAAACAATAACCTCAAGATACTGTTTTGGATCATTTCTTTGTGCGCACCGGGCCCCGACGCGACCATTTTGTTTTCGAAAGTAGAGTCTTGCATTTGCTGCCTTGCAATCGCTGCTGATGTCAGAGGGAGGCTCAATCATGGTATCAGTTATACGACCACTTTGCATGCCTAACGCGTTACCACATAAATGAACCGCAACGCAGCATGGAGTCGCCGTTTTTGTAATTCAAGATGCTTTGCTTATCCATCATATTTTCCTTATTCTATCCCATTATGTATCTGATTTTAGTGACAGTCAAGTACCCTAAGTTTATTTATGTTTATTGAAATAGTTTTTCATCTATTCACAATTAATCCTTCTTATAACATCAGGTCAGAAAAAAATGAAAGTAGCAGTGTAAAGATTATTACAGGTTTTCCTGGCGAAAATCTGTGTTCTATTTTTACTATCAATTTCTTTAATTTCAGCACGTAGATTGTAATTTACATCATACACTCCAGCTATGTATTGACAAAAATATTTTTATTTTGGAAGTAGACGCTTTCAAAAACAAGAAATAAAAGGAATCTATGAAATTTGAGCAAAAATGTACTTGAGTCTAAGGTCCTCGCCGCCATCTTAGATTTTGGTCCTTTAAATACAATGACGTCATCAAATTTGCATAATATACTTTTAAGTAACAAAGCTGACATTAGAATAATTTAAGTTTCTTTCTATATAATGTAATAGATATGTGTTAACTGGAAAATATTTAAACTATTTTGATGAAACCTAGAATGTTGATCTGGGGTCAGAAACGTCCGTCAGAAAACCATTGCCACGGCAACGGCAAACATGATGGTCCTTCATAATTGGTATCAAATGATAGCTGATGATATTTTTGGAAAAGTCATCAAATTTGGTTGTCCTAACATAAGTTGTAAAGTTGGCGCGGGCATTTTTGTCTTTTCCCTTGTCTAGATAGGGCGGCACCTCGGAACTACGATTGTATGTATACTGTCATAATGTTTTCAAATTGACAAAATGTTGCTTCTGTCTAAATCCATGTGTACGAACAAATGTCAAATCAAGCTAAAGTCCTCGTTGAATTTATGCCAACTTTTATTTCTAGATTCTGAGTTACTCTTGTAATTGGATATTTATTAGACTTTTATAACGTGACTAAAGACGTCGTTACGTTTTGATTGATGTATGTCAATAAGAGGTGTGTCAAGGAAGACGTTGACCAAGTCTGATACTCGTATGTTTTGAATTGAAGTAGATATGAGCGATTTCCTGTATACGTACTCACGATCAGTAACGTTACATAACGTGATAGACAAGGTAGTTCATGTGTTTGTTTATGTCTTTTATTAATGAGTAATGTGTTTTTTATGCTGCTTTAGTATTTGACTGTTTTCAGAGCGTATTGAAAACATAAGGTACCCCATGGGGTAGCCTACGTTTTCTCTCGATCCGAATTTCAAGAATCTTTTTATGAGTTTCAAGGACATTTTTAAGTAAACCCAGAACTTTTTCTATAAACTCTTATTCATGTAAACAAAGTCTTACACAAAACCTAATTTGCATTTAAGCAAAATTTACAGGGAAGCTGTAACTGAAAAAACGTATACCGTTGGAAATTTAAGACCTGACCTTCTGATGGTTTGCCAAAACAAACTGCTTTATTATAGTATATACTATATAGCTCTAAACGTTTAAACGTTTCAAAATGCAGTTTATCAAACCATGTGTTTGAGGTTCTAAAATGAAACTAAAGGTTATTTAAAAACAAATTTAATCAACGCACCTGAGTACAAATATGAAGTCCAAATATCCTCACAAAATTGAATGTCTCCACCCAAATCGTCAAAGTTTATATGGCCCCAACCTCCGCTGGAACGATCGATAAGTCTTACATAAGCCATCTTTCCAATATAACTGGTTGTGTCCCAATGTTTTCGCTCCATAGTTTCCGTGCACTTTCCTGTAGCCCGACGGACCACCTTGTCTGCAACAACTAACTCCACCCTGACAGTGTCGATATGGCAACCTCCACCAACAAGGAATGCAATGCTGGAACCGATTATTAAAAACTTTGGGGAACTTAAAGCTCCTTGTGGACGATCACCAACAACGACTCCTGGTTTTGACTGAGGTGTGGGCCTATTCTCAAACCCCCCAATCCAATAGTGGCCTTTATGGTTGGAGGGTTGACCTCGGTTTCGTGCCGTTGGGTTGTCACCGTAAGTTGGCTGGTTAATAAATGCATTACCCTTCATTTTCCAGTTCTTTAAAGATTGAGAACCCTTTTCAAAATCAAATCCTCCTTTGCTGCAAACTAATCACATAAATATTTTACTAATAGTAAGATTCACTCGCGCATTTTAATTGGTTCAAACAAATGTGTGCGTTTAGATTTGTCCTCAATCACCCCCTACCCCCCTCTCCCTTTTCTATCTGGTGTTTTTCCAATCCATCTTTTTAAATTGTTCTGTTGTTGCCCAGCATTTTTCAAAAGTTGTTCATTATAAATAAACATGTCAATTGACAATTCTTCTTATTTGTAACAGAAGTTTAATGTCATCACTTGTCCTATAATTGCTGTTGTGCTCCTCTGTTGAGGGGCTTGCGCAACAAACTCTATTTACAAAAATAATAAAAAAACCTTTCAACCTAACCTTCATTGAACTATATCTTGTTGCATGAAAAAACGTCTATATTGGGGAATACTTATACTTATGCCTGGAAACTGATCATTGCCATATGCCGAAACACAACTCTTCATTATGCAAGCTGTCCCTTGTCATTATTATCGCTTTTTGAAACCTTGAAATGACAACTATAATCATAATCATCATCATCATCATCATTTTATTTATTTTGTCCATATTATTTCCAATATACTTTCTCCGCGCGCACATAGAAAACAATTCAAGGCAGGCGAGGAAGAAAAAGAAATAGAATAATTTGATTTTTTGTCTTTTTTTAATATTGCAGTTGTATTTTTATACTCTCTTATGATATATTTTATTTTGTCGTCTATGAACTCAAAATTCGAATAACCGAAGAAAAATCCCGAACCTAAGTTTTGCTTTTTTAATCAAGAACAGGTAGGAATTTATATTTTATACCGAGAGCAGGGGACTGGTACATGAGACATAGCTGTTTTAAGATTTCCAACGCTGTCATTAGTGTTTTACAAGGAAAAACGTGACAAACAAAGTATTTACTACTCAATTGTATTCTTTCTCGCGGTGCTTTAACAGGATCTAGCCTAAACTCCTTGAACGTCTTGCAGCCGGAGTTGGGGGGGGGGGAAGAGTTTGGGTTGTTTAAATCCCTCCCCCGACAGTAACTTTCTTCTTATTTTATATTTATCCAAAACATGGAAACTTAAATTTAAAACTTATAAAACACCTAGGTCCGCTCTTTGGGTCCTCTCTCTACACGCATTGCCTGTGGTATGTTTTGGCATACACCAACCAAGCTCCCACATGCATGCGGTGGGAGATAGCCTTAAAGGAGTTCTCTGAACTCGCCCTTGTAGCTTCATTGCTTGTGGCTAAAAAGCCATACCGTGCTGATGAGTCCTAACAAGGACGAAACAGCTGTACACGGTTGTTCCAGTTACTTGCTTTGTTGTTACTTGTTTGAAGCTGGTTGTGCGCATGCGTGCAGGTTCTGGCCAAACCGTGGAGTAGAGTTTGAGTGGTTTTTAGTTTTTAAAGTTCTAAACTTAAAAAAATGTTGCAAGCCCTACACAATAGTGGTGTCAGTTTGTAATTAAAATAGGTGACATCATTGTGATGCCACAACAATTTATTTTGTTAAGCGATTATAGCATTTTATGGTTTCTGTCTCTGAAATCAACATGAAAACTACAAATTCGAATTATTTCGATGGAAAAGGCAGAGAGAGACTTTACGATAGTTAAAGTTTTATAATGATTATGCTTTGACGCATTGCTGACAAAATCTCAAAACGCATTGTGACTCCCAAGATTTATTGTTTGTGTTACGGTATTTAGAAATGTAATAAATTTTGAAAAACTGGAAAAAATGCACAAAATTAAAAATAATGTTAGCAAAAATCTCTATTCAAGAAAAAAAATTGCATTTATTGAATTATATTTTCTGTTGCCATGACAAAATTAAATATTTATCGCTGTTGCTTACAGTATGAGCAAAATGATCGGATAGGAAATCTAATCAGTCAATTTTGTTATATATCTTCATTATTTGAAGTGCATTACTTGGATTTTGCAAGAATGTGTGCAAAGCTACAATTTAAGTACTTTAAGGGACGGTTGCCCATGGCAACAACAAGAATTGCTATATCTTAGTCGCATTTCAATTTTTTTTTTGAAAAAAAGTACATACAGGAAAATAAGGGGCTAGTCTTCTTTATAGCAACATATAGGGAATATATATACCGAGAAACGCAATTGGGGAAACCCTTTTTCAAAATGTTTATACTTTACCCATAATGCACCATTTCTATCAAAATCTGGTCAAGGAGCAGAAATTTTCACAAATCAAGTTTTGTTTTGAAGTTCCTAAAGTTTTTATCTACAACTGCAAAAACAGCCTTTCATTTCTTGGTTACCATAGTAACAGTATACATGTAGATTATTAAATTCTACATTAAAAGATTTCTAGGAAAATTTTAGGAAATGTCACGAAGTTTCACTAATGTTCTCTGCACAGTACAGAAGTAAAGGCTAAAAATCCAACTGGAGGTTGAATCAGCCAAAGCTAAAAAAGGGTTAAAATGTAAACGAATAAAATTTTATGCTGACAGTGTTGGTATTGAACGGGAAACTACATAAGTACCTTCTCTTACGTCATTACCCAGGACTTAGAAATGGAAATAATGCTCGGTCAAAAACGACACCTTGTCATATTTTAAGGCCCGGCAACGGCATAAAGTTGTTTAATTTTGGCGATTTATAGAATAACTGAATTGTTATACTTTTCATTTTAATAAAAAAAAAAACAGATAAGGGCATGATATAGGTGATTTAACCAAAAGCTAACTCTTATCAATGTCTACTAACCCTTACACAGCTATTATTAATTCATTTATGTAAAATCACCGTGGGAGTCATGAGTTGAAAAGTGAACCATAGTATACCGTTTGAAAAGTGCAAGCCTAATATTTTGAAGGTTAGCCCTTAAAAAAACATTTCTAAACACTGACGCACCAAACCATAATTTTGTACTTTCCTAGCGACGATGACAAACATTTCAACTTACAATTTTATGAAGTCATGTTTTCTGAAACTCACAACCAGTCTAAAATGAAACTAGAAATCATTATTTTAAAAAATTATTAGTCAACGTACCTGAGTACGAATACGAAGCCCAAGTACCTTCACAAAATTGAATGTCTCCACCCAAATCGTCAAAGTTTATATGGCCCCAACCTCCGCTGGAACGATCGATAAGCCTTACATAAGCCATCTTTCCAATATAACTGGTTGCGTCCCAAAACTTTCGCTCCATAGTTTCCGTACACTTTCCTGTAGCCCGACGAACCACCTTGTCTGCAACAACTAATTCCACCCTGACAGTGTCGATATGGCAACCTCCACCAACAAGGAACCTGATGCTGGGGCCAGTTATTAAAAACTTTGGGGAGATTAGTGTTCCTTGTGGACGATCACCAAGAACGACTCCTGGTTTTGACTGAGGGGTAGGCCTATTCTCAAACCCCCCAATCCAATAATGACCCTCGTGGTTGGAGGGTTGACCTCGGCTTCGTGCCGTTGGGTTGTCACCGTAAGTTGGCTGGTTACGAAATGCATTACCCATTATTTTCCAATTCTTTAAAGATTGAGAACCCTTTTCAAAATCAAATCCTCCTTTGCTGCAAACTAATCACACAAATATTTTACTATAGTATGAATGATATGTTTTGGTTATTAAAAAAGTTTTGATTGGTTTACAATTGTGTTTTCATTAACGGCTACAAAACACTAAAATGACGTGAGCGATATAACTGGCTGAACGTTTCCAGGTTTTGAAAATTTACAATCAGTTTTCATAAAACAAATACACGCTTCTTTTAAAGAACATGCAACTTTATACGAACATCGAGGCTCGAATTGGTCAAAATTTAAGAACGATTTGAGGCTGTTTTGCGTAGAGACTAAAATTCAGAAATTAACTTAGCAACACAATATAAATCACAAGAAATGTCATGGTGTTTCATATTAATTGTAAAATGCGATCGCGAGGAGAATCGTTTTGCATTTCCTTGATTAATTATTGTATCTATTATGCATGTTTTTTTTCAATTTGAGCAGGTGGAAATTAGAACAAAATTAAGAACAATTTGAAGTTGAAATCACCAGAAAGTTAAAAAACAATGAGCCTAGGAAAAAAACCAGTAAAATTATAAAACAGCGCTTTTCGAACGGTTTTTCGTTTGTTAAGTTGGAATGTTTTAAATTTATAATTTGTCTGTGATTTCAATGTATGGTGTAAACTTCGGTAAAGTTTGTAAGAACCTTAGATCACGTAAAAGGAATGAAAATACTGGAATGATTTGATTTCCACAGTTCTTCAGGACAAAATTTCTTCTTAAATTCCAACATGTTTCAAAGGTGTGTTATATTGAAAATATTGCAGAGTTTTGATCCTTGGTGGTAGTGCTGGGTTAACGTTTATAATTTGTTTTCGGTTATACCTCTGACGTTTCATTTGTCTATTTTTTCATGTAAGTGCTTTAGCATTGCCTACTAAAATTTATAACGCTGTTCATTAAAAAGCAACGCGTACTTTGACTACATTTCTTACAAAGATTTTAACTTACAGTTATGAAGTCATGTTTTCTGTCACTCACAACCAGTCTAAAACAAAAATAAAGATCATTTAAAATTATTAGTCAACATACCTGAGTACGAATACGAACTCCAAGGACCTTCACAAAATCGAATGTCTCCATTCAAGTTATCAAAGTTTATATGGCCCCAACCTCCGCTGGAACGATCGATAAGCCTTACATAAGCCATCTTTCCAATATAACTGGTTGTGTCCCAATGTTTTCGCTCCATAGTTTCCGTACACTTTCCTGTAGCCCGACGAACCACCTTGTCTGCAACAATTAACTCCACCCTGACAGTGTCGATATGGCAACCTCCACCAACAAGAAACTCGATGCTGGAACCAGTTATTAAAAATGTTGGGGAACTTAGAGTCCCTTGTGGACGATCACCAACAATTAATCCTGGTTTTGACTGAGGGGTGGGCCTATTCTCAAAACCCCCAATCCAGTAATGGCCCTCATGATTGGAGGGTTGACCACGGTTTCGTGCCGTTGGGTTGTCACCGTAAGTTGGCTGGTTACGAAATGCATCACCCACCATTTTCCAATTTGCTAAGGATTGAGAGCCGCTTTCAAAATCAAAGCCTCCTTTGCTGCAAACTAATCACAATAAATATGTTTACTATTGTCAGATTGAAAAATGTTAAAAAAATATTTGGATGGTAGGTGCGTTGTTATGTCAAAAATTGTGTTTTCATAACTGGTTATAAACGTGAACTGAAATGACCTGAGTAATATAATTAGATGTGCTTTTTTTAGTTGTGAGATTTTGTAGTTTCATTAAAGAAATAAAACTGAAGTAATCATGTGCAGTGAGTATAACGAATTTTCGTTTGTTAACTTTGAATATAGTACGTAAATTTATATATTCTTTGTGCTTTCAGGGCCATGTGAAATTCTCGGCAAAGTTTGTAGCTATAGTGCTAGAACGTTTGAACTAAGAATATATTCACACGTTAAGATTTAAAACAGAATAATTTATTCAGAAATTGCAAAATTAGGGCAATATTAGTTACTGAAGATTACAAGTGTAATTATTTCTATATGTTTTGAAAAGGGGGTGTATTGTAATTAAACTAAGTAACCAGTTAAATATTTACACTCAGTTAACAATTAAATATCTTCTCAAATCTCAGTAATTAGCTTAAAGGTCGAAAGAAATAACTAAAAAGAAAAAAAAAACATATATAACCCTTGGTGGGAATCGAACCCCACATCTTCGGTTTACTAATCCGACGTGTTAACCACTACACCACAAGGACCAACCACGCTTGTAACGCAGCCGGACAATGTTATGTAGATGGTAACTGTAGGGGTTCCCAGGGCGATATTTTT
>JAOBRB020681689.1:0-17785 GCA_027575285.2 Zoanthus pulchellus | reverse complement strand
CGGAGATCAATCATGCTGACGCACAGACCTCAAAGACATCAACCAGACTTTGGTTCTGTTACACTATTTAAAAAAAATTAGCAGATAGAAAACAGTGAAAGAGCCAATCAAATTCAGATTCACAATAGAACATAGTAAATTTATACTAATAGTAGTTATGCAATGGTTTCGAGTGGGATACCGTGGATTATGCGGCCAAGCGCTACATGTATTTTTCTAAAGGATCGTAAGTATACGAAGAAAATACAAGTAACAATTGGCATTTCCACGGTATCTCATGAGAAAGCATTGCATAATATATGTTTTCTGCACGTTTCGTTAAGAATCCGTGCAATTTAGCACCATTCGTGTCCCCGATGAATTGATAGCAGTCGTATTTGCAAATGAGCTATATAGGGTGTCCATTGTAACTATGGCATGCTTGCGCGCTTTGTCATTACTAATTATTTATGCAAAAGCCATTTAGGCTATGTAAGCCGTTTAGGCGACGTTAATAACTTGGTTCCCGCTTTTGCTGTTTTCTCGCAATTTACCCGCGCGTGTCCATAATTTAAGCCAATTTTTGCCTTTTTATGTGCGTGCATTGTAATAACCCACGCAAATGAGGTTGTTGTGGATCCATTTACTCATGCGGGGTATGTTCTTGTTATAAAATTATAGTATTTAGTTTAGCTTTCGCAACGAAACTGTAAGGAAATTGTTGAAATTTCGACTATTCATTATACTTTTGTATAAGAAACTTAAATATATGATGAACTTCCAACTTGGGAAGCTTGTTGGAAAGCCTTTCGATTTTTTTGCAGTGATCTCGGAAATTAGATTTGCACTTTTGTCAATTCTCAAAGCTTTGAATTGTTCTTAAAGCAATACAAAAGATCAAAATCTAACTGAACTTTACACTAGTTTTCAAGCTCACAACACAGTTTTGATTACAAAAAATTAATGGCGCTGCACAGATGGTTTTTGTCAACCTAGAAAACGCTGATTTGATTCTTTCCTCTTCTTCTATTATTTTTTAATGATTATAATAAATGCTTACATTTATATTCATTGCCCTTATAATTTTTTGGCTATTTCAGGCTCAATTTGTTCTTAAATTGATTTTATTTCTTTGGGCGGTTTGGAACATATCGAAACAAAAACATTGCAAGGCATTTAAAAACAGTGCTGAGGAACATTTTGTATTACATGAATACGTGTATCAATTGGGACAATAGTAGATATACTAAATGTGAAACGATGCTTCTGTGTTTTTACTGTGAGAACCTTTTAGTATTACATGAATACATGTATCATTTGGGACAATAGTAGATATACTAAATGTGAAATGGTGCTTCTGTGTTTTTACTGCGAGAACGATTTAGTATTACATGAATACATGTATCATTTGGGCCAATAGTAGATATACTAAATGTGAAACGATGCTTCTGTGTTTTTACTGCGAGAACGATTTAGTATTACATGAATACGTGTACCATTTGGGACAATAGTAGATATACTAAATGGTGCTTTTGTGTTTCTAGTGCACCTTGCGAACGTAAATTACAAGATTCAATAAAGTTTCAACAAGACATATCCACTTTTTTAACCTCAGCCTGAGCTTGTTCTTAAATATTAAACTTCGGAAAAAAGCTTTTACCTTTGTACATTGAATTACTTTGAAGTTGAAAAAAATGAAATTGATTTTTCACTATGTATGTATACAAGTTTTTAATTAAAGACCAAGATATATCTTTAGTTTACTAAAAAAAAAATATTGAATGACTGCACAAAAGGCTCAATAGTTTAACTCATTAACGGATAATGGCCTTCGTAAAACCTCTCCAGATCTCGGAAGGGTTTCTGAGTACACCTTATACATACAATTCCATTATTGACATTAATAACACTTGGTCATCAAAAATATGTAACAAAAAGCTTTTTAAAAAACTCTGTCATGAGACCAAATGCATCACCGATATTTCTACTTCTAAAAGCAAAAATCTTCCAAAAGTCTTTATCCGACAAGAAACATCGTAATTAACTTCTAAAAGCAATATTTAAAAGGTTCTGCACATTTGTTTTTTTAAAACCAAATTGAAGTAATTTGCAAGGCTTTTTAAAATTTTGTGAGCAAAACAATTAAAGATCTAGATCTGTTGAGTCTTATCGAAGACAGACGCATGCAGCTTCTTTGTGCTTGTTCTACAAAACTGTTCATGTAGGCCGATTCAGTTACATTGAAAGAGCCAGCAAATTCGGTACCGAGACTTATAATATGTACTTCATTTATTCTTCACGTTCAGCCTCAATTTGTTCTTTTTGTGAGCGGATTGAAATGACGAGAAATCAAAACAGAATGACAAAAGTTGACATTGACAAACAATACTGATCATTAGTGTTTTGAGAATATCTTTCTATTTCATGAATAGGTCAATTGGAGGAATAAAAGATTTAATAATGAATAGGAAACGGTGCTTCTGTGCTTTGACTGTGCTTATAATTATTGCGAGCGTAATTAACAAGACTTGGTATAACGTTCTATGCAACCAGAAACATTTTTAACTTTTTAACCCTAAGCCTGGTATTATTTTTAAATTTTAGTTTTGTTATTTTTTGCCAATCTGAGTCTCGTTTTTATAAAGTTGTTCTAACAAAAAATGCGTGAATACATTTATAGAAAAACATGTTGAAGAGATCATACACTTATGATTGAATATAAGGTTTTCTTTTACATTAAATATGAAACAGTTGTATGAACAATTATTTTTTAATAACACGAGGTAAGAAATGAGTTAATTTGATTACAATTAAAACGATATAAAACTAGTTGCGCCTGAAAAATCTTTTTGAATCCCCGAAGTAGTCACTAAGCGAAAACCTTTAGATTAGTGTCGTCCATTTCTAAACGAAGCAACTCCGTAAATCAAGTATTTTGAGTTTAACGAATTTAACATAAAGATGAACGTCAGTTTGCAGCTCAATGAATTTAGTAACTCTTCAAGAGTCTCTGTATCTCAAAGGGGGATTATTTTGGTCGTTGTCGAGTCCACTGTCTTCCTCGTCCTTAATATCGCAGCCTTTGTCGGTAATCTGTTGGTCTGTTTGGCTATTTACAGAAACCCTTCCCTACGTACAGTCACAAACAACTTTATTTTGTCACTGGCTCTAACTGATCTACTCATGGCTATAGTTGTGATGCCATTTTTTACGTTGTCGTCTCTGTTGGACAGGTGGATTATAGGAGAAGATTTTTCGAAGATAATTTTTTGTTGTCTCAACTCTGCTTCAAACACCTCAATATTGAATATAACTCTTTTGGCAATCAACCGATACTTTCGAGTAGTCAGAGCCAGAATCTACACAAATATTTACTCCAAGAAAAGCTCTGCAATAATGGCAATCGTAGCTTGGGTTGTAACATTTGTTCTGGTTGGTGTGCTATACATGGGTTTGAGGATTCGTAACGAAACGAGCGAACTTAATCCAACACTCCATAAACTAATTATTTTAGATACAGTCTCTCTTATCTACTGCTATACCATAACTGTATTGTACGTGATTGCTCCAATTTTTGTTATCGCTATTTGTTACATGAAGATTTATAAAACCCTCCGTCGTCAAAACAAGATGGCAGCTCCGTCCACACAAGAAGGGAACTCTGCCTATGGATTGGCAGAAGCCAAGATAACTAGGTTACTAACTGCAGTAGTTATTGTTTTTTGTGTCTGTTGGTATCCTGGATTAATTTTCACAACTTTGACCATTTTTGAAATGTTCCCATCAACTGCAATGAACTATCTTGTCTTGATGTGTCTATTTCCTCTTTTCACCAGCAGTGTCATAAACCCGATCATTTATGGTTTTCTAAACCAAGCTTTCCGATCGGAATTTTTTAAAATAGTTCGTTTACAATAGCGCACAAAATGTATTACGATCGTTCATTTCCTAACTGGTTCAACATTCCTATAAGAAGCAAAATAACAAATCAGAATATTAGAAGATTTGTGCATGTTAATTTTTTTTAAATCGTGTTTTCTTTTTTTTGCGGGAGTCCAAGGAGAGACCGCGCGAAACTAATTTGTTGAACGGTTTGATGTATCGTCTTCCCACTGGTATGAATAAGATACTAAGGCAAACTCGTTTGACCACATGATAAGAGCTTGTTTGATAGATTGTGTTGATATAGTTTAACAAAATATCGCACCTACCCACCCACCAACGAATATAAGATTGCTAATATACCAGCCCGTCCACCGGTGCCAACGTCGACCCTGTATCATAAACACACGGACCAGAACTTTCTGCAGGGATTACAATAAAAAGGGAGTTTAACCCTTTCACTCCCAATCAGTTATCAACACTCAACCTCTCCTTAGATAACAAATACAAAATAAGACATTTGGTAATGTGAAAAAAAGAATTGATCAAACAAAGCAAACTACAGAAGATTAAAAGTGAAATTCTCTGAACCTGCTCAATAAAAGGTATGGGATCAAGTTGGGAGAATTTCATAATTCAACTGGGGCTGAAAGGGTTAAGACTTACATTGATCTAACTTGAAGATTTGTGCATGTTAATTTTTTTTAAATCGTGTTTTCTTTTTTTTGCGGGAGTCCAAGGAGAGACCGCGCGAAACTAATTTGTTGAACGGTTTGATGTATCGTCTTCCCACTGGTATGAATAAGATACTAAGGCAAACTCGTTTGACCACATGATAAGAGCTTGTTTGATAGATTGTGTTGATATAGTTTAACAAAATATCGCACCTACCCACCCACCAACGAATATAAGATTGCTAATATACCAGCCCGTCCACCGGTGCCAACGTCGACCCTGTATCATAAACACACGGACCAGAACTTTCTGCAGGGATTACAATAAAAAGGGAGTTTAACCCTTTCACTCCCAATCAGTTATCAACACTCAACCTCTCCTTAGATAACAAATACAAAATAAGACATTTGGTAATGTGAAAAAAAGAATTGATCAAACAAAGCAAACTACAGAAGATTAAAAGTGAAATTCTCTGAACCTGCTCAATAAAAGGTATGGGATCAAGTTGGGAGAATTTCATAATTCAACTGGGGCTGAAAGGGTTAAGACTTACATTGATCTAACTTGTCCATTGTCCTAATGTGCTGCATTGCTCTCTTCGCCTGAAGACTTATATCCTCATTGTCGTGATTCTCAAGAAGATTAAGTTGTTTTCTGATTCCCAGCAGCTCGCCATAGTTTGCAAATGCGAAGCCCTTTTATTAAGAATAAAAAAACACCAAGATTCAAAAGAAAGTGTTAAAGCTTTTGAATCAAAACTGGCTTTTACATCCTTAAACATGCTGTATATACAGGGACGCCGGAACCGGGGGGGCTAGGGGGACTACAGCCCCCCCAATGTTTTTCATTTTGATTACTATATTTTTGGTTAAAAACAAACAAACGCTAAAGATAATCAGCGTGAAAGATGCGCTGATAATTGAGACGGTTGGATTTCCTGTGTTGGGAAAGTTGTTTTGTGTTTAGCATGTTGTATATATTCACTTGTTGAGTGGAAAAGAGTAAGTTGTGGGATGGCTGGGAAAATGTCCTTATCAGCCCCCCAATGAAAAAATGGCTCCGGCGTCCCTGATATACCAATTAACAAGTACAGAGCCTTTTAAAGATGTTGGATAAAATGCAATATTGCTGCCTACGTTTGCCAGGTTTTTCAATGATTGGCAAGTTTATTAGGCATCGGGTTTCTTTTTTCTGTTCCGTAGTTTTGTTTGCAAACTTCAAAAGAAGAGTGACCGTATTGGAAAGTAAGCAGCATAAAAAAAACAGCAAGTTTTACTAATTTCTGATTCACAGCACGGAATTCAACAACTTAATACATGAAAAATATGGTCATTTTGAAACCATTATATAACAGGTTTAAACTATTTCTAACTTCAATAAGATTGCTTTTTACTTAATCTCTCTCACATATTCTTTATACAAAATGACGCATGCATTACGAATAGGATTGCCAGAGAAGTCGTATCTTTCCAAACGCGTATCATCTTTAGAACTTATCTCAACTAAAATTTCGCCTGTTTGACTTTTTAATTATCTTTCCGAAACCAAGATTAGCTTTTGCTTTAAAAGTGCTTTAATAATATGGACAACAGTCAAATCAGTCCCACACCATCGGGATCTGAGCTAGTAACCCAGAATGTTGTATAAAATGCGGTTTAAATGCAGGATGGCTGCGTGGTTCCCAGGCTTTTTTCAACTCCAGACAATTTATCAACATCTTGATTCTCCTTATATAATTAAATATAATGGTAATAAGATTTTCATTGAGTTACAAATTTTGTGCAAGATGAAAAAGGAAATTCTCCCGAATTGCCTATACAAAAGGTATGAGATTTAGATCGGAGAATTGACCAATGTGTCATTAACATATATATACTTAGGATTTCACGGGGTTAAGCAAATACTAAAAAATGTCTGTACAATGACTGACAAACAACCAAGTTAACGAGGCGAAATGACGCCTAACCGCGTGTTTAGCCTAATTAGCAAGGTTCTAGTTTATCGTGCACAAGGTTCGGCTTCGATTTCCGGCAGGACCAACACTCAGGGTCTTAAAAGAATTGAGGAGAAGGTGCTGCTTTTGCTCCAACATCTTCAAATGTTTAGACTTTCGCGTCTTCTCGGATTAGGACGTTAAACGGTAGGTCCAGTTTCTCGACACTATCGGGGGACTTAAAAGAACCAAGACATGTTTGTCGAAAAAAGCAGTGAAATGTTCCTGGTGTTGTGGTCTATTCACTACTGAGGACATCTATATTGTTATATGTGAGCCGCTTTGCGGACTACCTAAGACCCTCAGTTGCTGAAAACTGTATTTATTTAAACTGTGCAATTATTCTTATCAAATTCAAAATTTTAAATGTAAAGGAATATTGTAAACAAAAAAGCAAAAACAACTAATGAGACGGTGAGCAATACTGGAATCTGGGGATTAAAAAAACTTACACAACAATTCTTGCTATAATTAGTAAACGATGTTAACAAAACTAAACGCATTCACGTAATAACAAAAACAAAGGAAACGCCGGAAACTAAAAAAGTAGGTTGAAATAAACTAATTTTCGGGGCAAAAAGTTAATAAAGATAGATAGGTTATTAAAACTAAAAATGTTAATAAAATGAAATAAATTATTGTGCTAAAAAGCGGTGCCTTTATATACTCACAGTACAAATCAATTACCTGCAAAGTCGAACTGTTGACTTTCAACGTTTCTAAAATATTTGCTAGAACAGTGACCGCTCCAACGGTTAACTCCGGACTGCAGGGCGTACTAAGAAAATCTATAACCAATGGTAAGATCTGAAATAGAAAACATGAAAACGGAAGGAACTGGGGATTAGGAGATGGGGACTGATGATTCGTGGAGGGGGACTGGGGAGTAAGGGGAAGACTGGGGACTAGGGAGGGAGATTGGGAAGTAGGGGAGGGGGAAGGGGACTAAGGATTAGGAGATGGGAACTGAGGATTCGAGAAGGGGGACTGGAGAGTCGGAGGAAGACTGGGGGTAGGGAGGAAGACTGGGGAGTGAGAAGGGGGAAGGGGACTGAGGATTAAAAGATGGGGGCTGAGGATTCGAGGAGGGGATCTGGAGAGTAGGGGAAGACTGGGGAGTAGGAAGGAAAATTAGGGAATTAGAGGAAGGGGAAGGGGACTGAGGATTAGGAGATGGGGATTGAGGATTCGAGGAGGGGGACTGGAGAGTAGGGGAAGACTGGGGAGTAGGAAGGAAGACTGGGAATTAGGGGAAGGGGACTGAGGATTAGGAAAGGGTTGGGAGATTAAAAGAGGAGGGGGATGTGTGGTAACTATGAAAACCCATCATCATTTTTTGTGCCAACTTTCTTAATCGTTTAATCTGCTTATCATCTCTGGAATCCGTACCAAAAACGCCGAGACAAACAAATGGGGAACAAAAACTACGAGCACACCTAATAATGTAGACAAGCTATCAAAACGTGTTTTTTCTTTCAGTTTTTGTGCGGCAAAAACTCCAAACGTGAAAAAAAAAAGACATTGCCGCTAGGAAAGGAAAAGTTCATGGAAAAATTAGAAATTAAATCTTTCAGTCCCAGCTATGTATTTCTATATTCTTCCAACTTGATCCCATACCTTGTATTGAGGAACTTTGAGAGAATTTCACTTTAAATCTTCTCTGCTTTGCTTGGTTCGATCAATTCTAAATCTCTCTTTACCAAATGCTTTATTTGTATGTGTTATGTAAGGAGAAGTTGGGCATTGATAAGTGATCGGGACTGAAAGAGTTAAACCTTACAAAAGAGCAATTTCTAATTAAAGTTTTACGTAAAACCAAAGAGTATCTTTGCTTTCTTAACCAATATACTTGTAAGCACTAAGCGCTAATGACAATCTAAGTAGCCATTCAATATCCGTTAATTATAATTATTATCATAATTACATATCATTATTATAATATAATATTTAGCAATTAATGAATTCGGCTTTCGTAGAATATGAAGAATTAAGCGGATCGAGGAAGGTGTTATCTACCAAGGCCGTAGGCCAAGATGGATGACACCCTTCCGAGATCCGCTTAATTCTTCATATTCTACGAAAGCCGAATTCATTAATTGCTTTATTATTTATCAAAACATTTTCAAACACTTAAAGGAGAAAATGAGCTTTATTTTCACAAATTTCACACCCTCCAGCAATTTACTGAGAGCTAAATTTAGTCCCCAGTCCCCAAATCTTCTCAGTTAACGGTGCATTAACCTGCGAAAACGCTGCATTTTTGACGTTATTTCCTCGTTAAAGTCAAAATTCTTCCAAATTTGATTAAAAGCGTGTTTTTAGCCAATCAGAATCGGGGAAATATTTTGAATGAATAATAAAAATAATTAATGTGACATTATGTGATATATGAACTTTACCTCAGAGTTGACCAGAGTAAATGCACTAACTGAATCACAAGAAAGGTTCACAAGAAGTCTAATGACTTGCACCTGGAAAAACAAAAACAACAGTAATTAAGTAACAGGAAAGTAGCTACCTGCACGCAAATACGCACGTGCGTATATCACAAACATCAAGCAAAAATACGTGATTTCAAGCAGTAATATATTTAAATTATAGGGTTAAAAGCGCCAAGCTGCATGTCAGAGTGTGATTATCTTTAGGTTAAATAAATAAGCAAGCTGTCCGCTGTATTTGGCACAAATGTCTTGGTCCACAGTGCGTCGGTAATGAACCTTTGTAAGTTTCTATTAAGAATAACAAAGACACAGATCATTAAATTGTTACTAATAAGGGGCTTTATTATATTCTGTTTTACTAAAAGCACGTGATTATATCCAGCGGAACAGGCAATTTAGAAACAATTAATTACCACCTTGCCAAAACCCCAACTTACTTAGTAATTTCCTCAACTTGTGCGCACTCCTGAAAAATGTCTGATTACGAATTTGAGTATAGAATTTAGCAAATAAACTTTCAGACTAAGATCTGAAACCTAGCCTTAACACCCAAGGAGACTCAGTGGAGGCTAAATTACTCCCATAACTGATCTTAAAAAGTATTTCAATTCTTAAGAAATTACACAAGGAACATTCCATTAATGTTTATTTAAGTATATATATAGACCAGTCCTATAGCTATATTCTTATAGAATTAGTTTGAGAATGACGCATTGAAACAGTGGAAAAGTCATTAGTTTTTATACCTCTTCAAGTCTTATTTTTTTATACTTTCATAAATACATGTTAAATGCATATACTGTCACAAAAGTTTTTAACGCAAAAAGTAAAGTCAAGCTAACAAAAATAAGCATGCAGTTGACGACTGCATGTGGCTCTGTATATGGAATAATATGTAATTATGGTCCTATGCTCAAACTCAAAATTTGCAAATAAAAACATTAACGCAATGGAAAAAAACTTCAGATGTAAAAATTTGGCCCACACTACAACCCGTCGTGAATATTAAAGAGAATGACAGGAAATCATTAACTTATCTATATACATAAGAAAATAATAAATTACAGCACTCAGCAGAGTTAAATTACTTTGCGGTGCAATGTATAGGAAGTGTCTTACTCCATAAAACAGAACATAAAGTCAGAACAGAACATAAAGATTGTTTGCCATCATCATTCTTGTCATTGTCGTCGTAATCATCATCATCATAATTTACGTCTAATGTTATCATTTTCCCGTTTAGTATGAAGATGGACACGGGTGATAACTCTATCACCCAATTTTTCCACTTTTTCTTAGCCTTCCATCTGGCAGTCGCCCCGCTCCCAACCTTTTCCGAACCAAAACTCACCATTCACCAAACTCCCACTGCCCTTAAGCTTTTCACACGCTCAAACCATTTCAGTCTTCCCAACCTCAACTTAACAGAAAGGTCTCCAACACCAAACATCTCAACTATACCACCTCCCTGTTTGATTTCCCATCTTACCACTTTACCCTTGCCATGCATGTACAGTATCTTGATATTATGTAATCACATCTGTAATGAACATCAATCAGTCTGCTTGTCAATGTTCATGTTTCTGCTCCATGCAGTATCTAGAGCAAATCTCACAAAAGCTTTATATGTCGTTCCAATAGCCCTTTACTAAGGTTCACCAGCAAACCGGCTATTCTCGTCATCTTCTCAATATAGCTTTTACTTTCGTTCTCATTGCTCTCTGCACTTCTGATTTACAGTCCAAAACATCTCCCAAGTAGCAAAACTGGGCCCTTCTTCCTTCAACACGCCTCCATTTACTACCAATCCACGGTCCATGCCGTTTCCGTTGTCATTACCACTTTCTCCCTCTCCTACACATTTTGCACATACAAAGTTTTACACCTCCCGGGAGAGTTTTATTACCATTTTTTACATTAATCGCAGAATTTGCTCCCATCTCTCTTCCACAACATCCACATGGCCATCTTCTTGACTAAATGCTCTCTATATTTTCGGTCCTCTCTGCTCCATCCCTTCATTCCACCTGTTTAACATGGCAGACACTTCTTTCCTTTGATTCTTCTACAGATCAATACAAACTTAGAAGTCTGCTGTCCTTCTGATCTATTATTGTCAGCTAACAGCTGATTCCTGATTACTCCCACTCTTATATCAAAAGCCTCTGATATTACTCTTGTTCTTGGTTCTGCATAAAAATAGATGAGTCAGTGGCGGATCCAGAAATTCTAGAAGGCGGGTGAATAATACAAAGAATTTACCAGTGGCTCTAGGAGAAGAAGGGTCGCGAGTACAAATAAGGTACCAGAAAATTGAAGAAAAGGGGGATGAAAATTCACCCAATTCGCCCCCCTGTATCCGCCCCTGTAAGTATAGTCACAAGCCTTTCTGGCACTTTTTGTGTTTTCAGTGCCAATTCAATTGGATTCCTTGGAACAAAGTAGGTCGCCAGGTCCACAAAGACATGATACATGTACATACAGTTTTATCTTCTTTTTACTAAACGTTTCTTGCAATTGCCTCATTATAAAAATTGCATCTGTTGTTGATCTTTCTGTTTAAAAACCAAACTACAATACACTTCTATCAATTTCCTCAACCTTTTCTCTAATACCTTTTCAAAGAATTTCATTTCATGGACAACTCTGAATACTACCTAACCATATCGACATTGGTATTTTAAAAAGCATCATCTATAGATGTAGATCTGCATATCCAGCTCGGAGAAACAATCAAAAGATAATGGAGTTATCAACAATTAACGATAGATTTATCCAGCTCTGAAAACTACCTTTAAATATCCGACTGTGGGATCACCAAGATTATCAACAAAAGTCTCTAGTTATTAATACTATAATATGATCTAAGAGATTCATCATCATCCTCTTCATTACCATCATCGTTCACTTCCTCGTTTCCTCCTCGTCCTCCTCAATAGCACCTTCACCACCACCACCAACACCAACAACAACAACACCATCCCCACCCCCACCACCACCACCATCATCATCATCATCATCACAACCAATACCACCACCAACATCATCATTCTCATCTTTTAACATCCGTAGTTTCCCACTACTACAGTTGGATGTGCAACCAATCATTAAAATCACAAAAGGTAACTTATAGGTCAAGACTAATTAGTTAACCAAAAGATACTGGAACCTCCAGAAATTGACACTGGTCAGAAGTCACCAAGAGGCCATCAAAAATTTACTAGACCAACCTGGATTGACTTTTTACTTGACTGCAACATGGAATGAAGCGCTGTCAAATGATAATCAAGAATGCTGCTATGCCACGTATTTAGTACAGAGAGGTTAATTAGCATCTGCAAATGTGCTTGGATGACGTCATCGCTGACATCTGTTCCATTGTTCTTGAGAAGTGCTGGAATACAAGCCTGAGTAGCAATTATAACAGAAATTTATCAAAATGCAGCTACATTTATCAGATTTATATAGCTATAGATGAGCTGATATTTATTCTAAGCAACTTATTTAGTATTATTCCTTATTTTTTTTAAACTTATATGAAAAGCAGAACCCTTTAGTAATACTAAATTCTAAGAAATTATACAGCTTTGCACGGTTCTTATTTTGTTTTTCAAGTTTTGAAACATGCAAAAAGACAGTTTTGAGACGGCTGTTGCTTTTGACCGAGCATCAATTCCATGTGTCAGAGTCCTGGTGTAATGACGTAGAAGAATGTATTTGTACATCGTCTGGTCAAATACGTACACTATTAACAAAATCATTTCTTTGTTTATGATTTAAAACACAGCAAGAAGGCAAGAAATTCAGTTTTTTTTAAAAATAACTTGGTTGTCACGTTTTTCCTTGTAAAATACTAATGACAGCAAAGGACGTCTTATTGACTGTTATATATCACCGACACCAGTCCCCTGTTGCTTCTAAAGTCAAAATATGAAATCCATTTGAACTTCTTTTGATTAAAAAGCATACTGGTTTTGGTTTGAAATTCTTTTTCGGTTACTCAAATTTTGAGTTCATAGATGACAATAGTTTTTATCTTTAAGATCGTTTTTTTTTAAATACTATGAACAGATAGTGTGTATATTGTATTTAACCGATGAAGTTTTAAAGAACATTTATCAATTCCTTCTAGCCAATGTTTTATTCTGATGATAATTTCCTGCAGTAAAGTGTAGAGCCTCCACGGAGTTCTGTCAAAATTTTATGCTTGTAGTGTTCCTCAGTCGTCAAAACGTCCAAAAAATGTATTGGCAGCTCAGTGAATTTGCCTCTCTTTGCACTTCAAAGCCAATTTCTTTTGGCGCCTTTGGAAATATGCCGTAAAAATCGCTAAAAAGTTTGACACCTCGCTGGTTTCTTTCAGCAAGTAAGCTCAAATGCTACCTTCAAGCTTCATGATGCTATCCAGACCGGTAGTGAAGAATGGCAAAAAAGGCTCGAAAATGAGCAAAATTGCACTGTCTATTAGTAACGGCAGCGACAAGACACTTCAACGACACCATCACCTCATAAGCTGAAAACACGATCCCTGGGGACTACACAACGTGCGATGTTTCCATGACAATGCCTAATATGGATTAGAGAAAGCCAATAACTGGTTGTTTTCATACAAAAGATCGTTCAAAATCACAAAACTTCCCAGGAGCCAAGGAGTTAAGGACATAATCAGATTAACTAAGCAAAAATGACTCAAACACTTACAAAACTTTACCAGTTATGCTTTGTGAATATTGATTTACATTGAAACAAGAAATGTATGTAACCTGTAAAACTAGTTATATTGTTATAATAATTGTAGTAATACCTGCAGTAGCTTACTTTTTGAATAACTGTTTATACTCAACTAAAAAAATTTGGCATACAAAGGCAAATTTCATTGCCAGCACCATTGGCTACTTTTTTCTTGAGAGGTGGCAGGATTTGCTGGTTCTTTTTTCTACAAATTTGGAGTTCGAGCCCTAAATTCATCAGGGATAAGTAGATTTTCAGGTTGGGCATGTAACTTTTCAGTCACTAGCCCAGTGACTAGCACTACAATCTTGGAGTTCCAGCCCTAAACATCATAAGGTGTTCATTGTAGATTTTGAGTTTGGGCAAGTAACTTTTCATAGTCACTAGCCCATGCAGTTACTTCTAGGTAATACAATTTTGGAGTTCCAGCCCTAAATATCATAAGGTGTTTAAGTAGATTTTGAGGTTGGGCAAGTAACTTTACATAGTCACTCTCCCAGTTGAGAAGTGCTTAATTAACAATACACCAAGTGCTCAGACAAACTAAAATTTGTTCCAGGCAAACAAGATTTCAAGTTTTTGTTGATACAGTCAAACCTCAATTATCCGGACCTCAATTATTTGGACTATTCGATTATCCAGACTTTTTTCTCTGGTCCCAATTTTTTTATGAATATTAATTAGTTGTGATCTTGAAAAAAAACCAATAATCCTTTCAAAAGACTGTCGAAACAGCGTATTATCCTGTGCCCTAGTTTCAAATTCGCAAGTGCGATGAGGAAGATGGGGACAAGAAACTTGTATCGACTACAGCGCCAACGCAATATTTCAAAAAATGCTTGTCGTGGATGGAATCACAGAGAGATACTGATCCTGTGTAGTTAACACTGCTAAGACGAATGATGGACCTTGCAATGCGATCAAACTACAAGTTTTTAAGCAAACAAACATGCTTGAACATTTTAGATGTTTGTAAATACCTTCAGGAACTGAAAGTTTTTATTTGTAAATACCTAGTACATGTACACATGTACAGGCTGTGTAAATTTCCCTAGAAAATGGTGTTTTCTTTGCTGTAACCTTTTGTTTACATTTCTATCTCATTAATATTTATGTTTTTGATTATCCAAGCTATCAATTATCCGGACTATTAACCACAGTTCCGACGAGTCCAGATAATCGAGGTTCGACTGTAACAAAAAGTTGGTTTCTTGTTTGCATCACAGAACAAAAAACCCTCACAATTTTAATTGAATATATCAGCAAACCTGAATTTGCTTCTGGTTTTCAGTGTTCACAGCCAAATTTGAACAGGCCTGGGCAGCTTTGAATTGAACCCTTTTACTTGGATGCCATAATAACTTCATTATCAGAGGAAGTCCATTGCAATTTCGTATAATGTTCTGCAGAAACAAGAAATCTCTATCAGATACAATCAATAAGGTTTTTATAGTTAAGAATGTATACTCTTGGGTGCTTAATATAAGGGGGGAGTCACTTATTCATTTTTTTTCTGACCCCCCAAACCTTATTAAGACCCCCCCACCATTATATTAAGCACCTGAGAGTAGTATAATATACTGTATATATTGAGTATTTATATGTGGTGCTGCTTCTCTGTTATTTAATAGTTAATAAATAATATTAATATTTAATTATACAGTGTTACTGCAGCTGCTCTAACAAGTTTGAACATCTTTAGTATGTCAAGAATGTTTATGTTACTTGTACTGTAACTCATAAAAACAGACACTGAGATCTTCACACCACAGGCAACAAACAGTTTTTTAGCAGTCACAGAACAAATTGTTTTCTTTTCTGTATCCAGGATTACAAGCAGCCTTATTTGGAATTTAAAACACAGAAGGAATGGTTTTCATTAATTTTTGAAGTACAAGGGCACATCTACTACTAACAGTACTTAGTTCAGTCCTTGTATGTTAGTCTGAAGGTCTGAAGCTTTATACACCTTCGCCTGGGGTATATATATTGTGTATGTGGATTGGGGTGATAGAACCTCTGTGCACAAACCTGTATCAAAACAATACTGACATTATTTTTTGTTCAATTAATAAGTGAGTACAGAGAGAAATAAAATTTCAACAACAAGGTATTATAACTAACACAAATAGCACAACAGGTAAGTTGGGTAAAATACCCAGGGCTTATGAATATATACCAATAATTTTAGGAGCTGTTTTGAGCTTGAAGGTCAACTCATGAGTTACAACATTCCTGCCATTTTAGTTATGTGGCAGGCTTTTGTATTTTTACCATTCATTGGTTAAGTTGCTCTAATATCAATATTAATTTATTATATATCAATGTGCAAGTTGAAACTTGCTCTCCCAAAGAGTCTTTGCAGCTCAGAAGATATACTGTACATGTAGCATCCACAAGATGTCTTAAGGTTGTATTAATTTTGTGAAGGAAGTCTGTTCTTATCTGATTTCAAGCATTCAAATTTGGTGGATTTAAAAGGAGGGAAATTTAAGTACCAAAACAGGAGAGATCGAGAAGAAGCATTTATGGTTCTGGTGCATATTATTGTTGAATCATGCAAACTAACCCTCAAACCCAGACTCTAACTTCTGGATAGTGATATTTGGGATGAAACTGCATGTACATTACACTTCAGCCTTGAAATTGCCCTGTAAGTTGTGAGCTCATTCTTTAATCATTTGAAGATTTATACGGGGTTCACACTGAGAATGAGAAGTGAAATTTCATGACTTTTCCTTGACTTTTTCATGACCAAATGTCATGTTTTCCATGGCTCAAAAATATCAAGAAAGAAAAAAATGCACTCCAAAAAAGGGGGCTCCTCACATTTTAATTCAATTTCATCTTTTGGACACTGAAAGACGATGTAACGTTCTTGAATTTAAATAATAACATTAAATTTGTTAATGCAATGTAATTTTATCATTTTATCTTGGCACAGTTGCACTCAATTATATTGATATTTTATTCGCAAGAAACCATAGCTCAAGGAAAAAATAAAATTCCATGACTTTTCCATGACCCTTGCCATTTTTCCCAAATTCTATGACTTTTCCAGGCCTGGAAAATAAATTTTCAAATTCCATGACTTTTCATGACTTTTCATGACCATGTGAACCATGTTATAGATTGCCAAGTCTTTTTTATTAGCTTGTAACAAATAAATCTATTCAAACTGAGTTTGGGCTTCCTGTGCTAACATATTATATTAGTTCCAAGGCAATGATAAATTAATTGTTCCTCATTTCCTTAACTTCCTTTACCTGGTTTTGGGTAAACGCAGCACAGTTCGAGATTGTTACCAACACTTTTTCCAAGTGTAAAATATCTTCCTCTTTTTCGAGATTTCTTAATAGCAACATAGCCGTTTCTTGAGACAGTATTTTTTCATCTTGTAACTTTGGAATTGTGTCTAACTCCAACGGATTTCGTTCTTCTTTAAATAGCTCTTCGTTTTCATCTTTTTCACTTTCTTGATTTTTTATAAAATGATACAACAACTCAGCTGCAGCAATAGCAATCACTCCACCAAACGAAAGAATTAAAAGTTTCAAAACTGAAGAACGAGAAGGCAAATTAAGACCTCTTAACTTCATACTGTTTAGTTGTGACAGCTTGGCTGCCTGGCCTTTGCTGCTTTGTAGCCTCCCCGAAGTTCACTCTTAATATTTAAAATATTAATCAAGTATTATAAAAATATTAAAAATAAAATTATTTGTCAAAATATATGTAATTCACCCAGCCTCATAATAAGTTATATATACCAACGTAATTTATATCAATTACAAAAGATGCAAAGATACGCAATCGTTATTAGTCATTCATTTACTGATTTTTGCCTATAAATTATAATAGAGGGCTCGCTAAGCATTGTTGTCGAATTAAATATCAACTTTTCCTGGCTTTTTGTATAATAATCATTGAGTTACGATTCCTTGCTAACTAAACTTACTCAGACAGCAAATATATTGTTTTAAAAGACAGCAGTCAGTAGTGTTCCTGCAAACAGTGACATATAAACAATATAATTATAAACATTTTTCATTGTTTACTTAATTAGCATGTTTAAGTTTATAGAAAC
>JAOBRB020681580.1:0-10139 GCA_027575285.2 Zoanthus pulchellus | reverse complement strand
TAAGTTTTATTCCAGATGAAAGACGCCGAATAAAGCAGCTATTAATTATCAAATATTGGAATTTAGTAAAAGTGAAGAAGCTTCAAAAAGATACACTCTTGTTGTCGAAGGAGAATTACCGATAGTTCACATACATTTACATCAGGACGAAAACAAACTGCCAATTAGGTCTTCTCGCTGCTCTCTCTATTTCCTGTCACAACAGTATCAAACATCTTCAGTCAAGTTCAGATTAAACAATTATAGCCAAAGAAACAGTCCTTTTGTTGCAGTTAAGTTACTTCAAACAAAAAATGGGCAATTAATTCTGTCACGTCAACTACAATTTATCACTTTAAATACGACTTTGGATAGCAACTCAAAACATTCACCAGCAACCAAACAGAAGGAGAAAAATTTCCAGATTCACAAATCACGGACTTCCTGTAGGCTATTAAATAAACAAAACCATTACGATTTCTTCGCCCAATAAATTCAGCTTACAATCGTAGCGGCCCCGTGACTTCAGTAAACGAGGCATGGATGAATGTGTGAAGTTTAACAACATGTAAACGTAAAGGGAGGCCTTGTAGTTGTACATGGATCAATTACATAACAGCCACCGCAATTTGCTACCCAAGAAGAAAACCGAAAGCCGTTATAAATTTTCGTTTGTGATGAGCTTAAATTTCGCAAAAGCCCGCGAACTGAGGGTTGCACCGCATTCAAAGTTTCGTCTAACAGCAGAAAAGACGGGTGTCAACGCAGTTTGCTTTGCACGTGTCACAAAAGACAGCGAGCGAACGACACAACACCAGAATAAACAGTAGCGTCGATCCCTTTGTAAAGTATCTATGTGAATAAAGTGCTCAACTTACGTTAATTCACCATTCACGGCTTGCAATCAAAACTCGCGCTACAAGATGAATCGTCTTACATTGCCGTCAAAGCCAGCTCCGATTCCAACTTGGACCTGCAAAACCGTAACAGGTTAAGACCTTGTAAATGTCATTTTAACAAAATATATTCGTAAAATTTTACCCTTCTGCAAGAAAGAAGTTGTTAGTATACTACATACTTGGAGAAATTGAGCTTTGTTAAAATTCGTTAGAACGGCGGAAAATGCTAAAGTGTAATAGGAGAACTTCCAAGCCCAGCAATCGAGTCAAAAATTTCGATCATCAGTCAGTTCACGAGATACCGCATCTGCCCGCAGGGGATTATGGGACAATGTCGGCAAGCGCGGCTCTGATCTTTGGGAGACAATTTTAAGGAACCAATCGAAAGCAAGTTTCATCGATTTTGGCCATTGTGATAAGAACAGCACCTTAATTTGTTTAATTACCGTGAATTGGTGACACTCGGACACAATTGAGACAGTCAAACTGAATAAATTGAGAGGTGACGATGTATGTTTTCCTTTTACATCACGAACAAAGTCCTCTCAGGTTTCGATTTCTTTGAATGTGTAAGTTATGTCGCTGGCGAGCAAACTAAAAGAGTAACCCTCGCTTCGAAAAGTCAATGTTCGTTTACTGTTTTGAGAAATTATGCCCTTTCTCAAATCAGCACTGCGTTCCTGCGTGTCACACATACCTAGTGGGGCGTTGAAAATGTTTCACAGACACAATTTGAACGAATCCGTTACAAAACCACTTGGCGCCGTAATCATGCTGGGTAAAAAAAACTGCTTCACAGCCAATGTGTCATGCTTGAAATAATTTTTCTATAACACAAATGAAGAAAAAGCACGAATCAAGCTCTCAGTTGTTATCGAAATTGGGAATTGTAATCCCGTTTAGAACTAGGTTGCGCAAATGAAGTGATCATTCAATTTCAAGAAGACTTTTGATTTGCCACAACAATGTTCGCGGTTACCAAAATTCCAAAAAAGAACTTATCTATTTGATATTTAAATTCAGTGCGTTAGAAAGTTTATTTTTTTTTGCTTGTCACAAATCTCACCTAAAGCGCGAAATTTTTCTACGCGGACAAATGACTATAAAAGTGCCGAACAATCGAAAGGCCATGTGAAGGGTCGATTCTATCGCAAGTTGTGATCTGCGCCTTGATGATTAGCGGAACTTGTCACACATTTATAAATAAACAAAAAAATTTATGCTTTTAGTATGTTTTTGACTATGAATTATGTCCAAAGGACAGATGCGGTGACTTATACCACACAGAGCAGTTATCTAGATACAAGTCTTTCGGAAAATTAGTTAATTTCTTTTTCAGTGAAAGCAAAAGTTTGAAAGGGGACTACACCATCATCGCACAGTTCCAGTCATTTTGTCTGATTTTCTTATTTGTTGATTGTTGTAACTCCATTCTAAGACTAAGGTCTTACCGCTGGAGCAGATAACAAAAAAAAGAAAAAAAAAACAATTGAATTCTAGATAAAAAACAAAGAAGCATTTTAAGATTTCACTTCAGCGTCCAGACGCGGTCAAGATGTTTTGGGAAATTTCTTAACCTGATGGGAAGGTCCAGTGACAGCGCTAAACGCTTGCAGTCTATTGGTTATTTGGCATTCTTGATTGACAGTTTGACAGGGTTAAGCCAAATGCCAAAAGACAAACAATCATCGACAGTTACTTTATGATGACTCTACGTGCAGGAAGTTTTGGGACTTCAAAGAAAATTCAGCGAAGATTTTCCGGTGCTTGAGTGGAAGCAGGAAAGCTAAATACATTCCACGCGGTTGTTCAAGCTCGGTTTTTCTATTTTCATTACTAAATTAAGTATATAGAATGTTTGAAAACTGAAAATATAAGTATATTTTTAAAAATTAGAATGGTCTTAATTTAAATTTTAAAGCGAAACATTTTATTTCACTCAATTTACAAATTATGTGTGAATAAATCAAAACATTTTCACAAGAACCAAAGGAAACAATTAGGTTCCTTTTTAACCGTAATTTGTCAAAATAACGTCAACTAAACTACTTTTCAGTTTTAGAAAAATAGTCAATTAGTTTTTGGACGCACACCTAAGTTAATTATGTGTTATCATGCAAAAAGTCGTTTCGTTTCTTAAAATATTAAAAATAAGATGGCGCTAAATTCTGGTATCGGTGACTTTTCATTTTGTCGACAGACGATACGGGCTTTTTTTCATATGAAAAAAGTTTATAAGAACACCCAGATTGAGATTTTTCCCTAAATTATAAAGTTAAGAACAATCAATAAGTTGAAATATTGATGTGAGATTAGCCTGTGCTTGGCCTCAATCAGTCGAAGCAAAGATGGGGCGGGACGAGCGAGGTCTGGTAGAGAAAGAGGTCGCAGTAACGAGAAACATGCGTGAGTAATTGGAGAACAAAGTTACTGACCATTTGAGATTTGACAGGTGACATCATTAAAGTGGTATCTTTCAACAAGTGGGCGGGATGAGGTTTTACAGGCTCTTGTTCCAGCGATCTCTTCCTCTACCAGACCTCGCTCGTCCCCCTCCCCCCCCCCTCATCTTTTCCATTGCTTCGACTGATTGAGAGCTTGGCACAGACTAATGAGAGATGAAAGTTCATAACAACATTTATGACCAATTGTTTCAGTTTTTAAAAATCAGCGGATAACTTGAATATTGTTGTAAACATGTGTGATACTGGGTACCAGAGGTCCGAGAGGGGTTGGGGCGAGAGAGAGATTGCTGTCGACTGCACATACAACATAGGCAACGACGTTGCTCCCCCTGTCGCGCGGCCCTGCAGCAATACTTGTCATCGCAAGATGGTTTTATAAGTCACATTTTAGCATGTTCTAAATTGTGTTAGCTCTTAAAAAAAGTTGTTTTAATTCGCATGAAAGCCGAACGAAAACATCTTATAAGCCACTAGTTTTAAAAATGTTTTTATATAAAGATGAATTAGCAAGCGGTAGACTAGTGTGAGCTGCGTCAGTGTTTCTAAAGAAACAATTAAGTGATAAATATGTAAATTGTTCACCGTATAAAAAGATAGTAAACTTACTGATGTTTTGGACGTTAACGTTACTCGTTAGCCCTCCGTCGGACTAAAAAACAAAGGACTAACGTCCGAAACACCAATGAGTTTTACGGTTTTAGTTTACATATTTTATCACTAAATTGTGATAGGCCCGTACACACAAATTCAAACTTCTTAGGGAACAACCCTCCAGACATGACATCATTTTATCACACGTTTCATATTTTCGATCCGGATAGCAAAAAATAATTGAGTTCTTCCATTTCTTATGGAGACTGTTTTATGAATAGGAGTGCTTCTAAATATGTTTTGATGGTCATTTGCCATTTTAGATTTTTTTTATTGATTACTTTTATAATCAAAATGACTTTGTGGGCCTTTCTAGCCATTGCGTATTTGGAGACATAGATCGTAGGCGTAGCCGGAAATATACATGCGCATCTGGCTCATCACCCACTACACTCTCTCCCTGAGTAAGGTTATTTTTTAAAAAAATGATAACCAAGAACAAACTGAAAAGTCTAGAGAATTCACTCAAGGGTCCTCATTTAGTTTTCAACTTTCTCAATTCACTTTTGTCCTATATTAGTCGTTCAAAAACACAAACCTAACCGAATGAAAAAAAAAGAAAATATATGATGAAATGCCAAGTTTAATTATAAAGGCGGCCGTCAAATTTGAAAAAACAAGAAGTAACTGTTATTAAAAATTTTTAATAACAGTTAACGCCAGAACCCAAACTCCGAGGTATGTTTTTTTCTAAATTACTTTACAATTTGATTGATTCTTTACGATCGACGGCTAAATTTAGAAATTCTCACACAAAGTCTTAAACAAAGATTTTGAAAATGTCGTTACTAACTTTACCATACACACTAAGCTTGGGTTGCCTGTGATTCAACGTGATTTAGGTGGATCGAAAATTTTGTTTTGATTTGTTTCGCCCACCAAAATGTGTCAACCAATCATGAAAAGGTGTGACGTCATGTCACGCGAGACCTGCAAACTCCCCATAACTTCAATCCTGGACAAAAAGATTTGGGACAGTTGATCATTTTCGAGCGCTTTATACAGGGTTTCAATTCGTAATATAATTTTCGGCTCCACCAGTTTCTAAAGTAATTTAGTCCACCCCTGTTCCCCTCTATGTTGAAAGAACTTTTTGCCAATCGGTATATGTTTACTGATTTTAGTATTTTGCAACATTGAACGGGGGGAGAGGGGGTACCGGGTAGAGGTGTTGTGCTTTTTAAACCAAAATTAACAAAGTGTCCCAACCATTTACTTGCTTGGTCGGTAACAGGCTACCACTCGGTAACAGGAGGGGACACAGGAATCCCAGCAAGTCACGTAACGCGCCGTTATTGTATATTTACTTCTCTTGAGCTAAATTCAATCAAATAGTCAATGAAACGTTTCGAATGATCATTTTGGCGAGCAGTTACAATTACAACCTAATTACTAGGAATAACCAAAGGTTATGAAATCCTGGGCAGAAACACGTTTTGAGCATTTTTTTTAAAAAATTTTTAGTGCGCTTTAAAAATTGTTCCGAAATTCCTGTTAGTATAACAATCTGTACAGACAATTTCAACGCGCCAAAGTATGCACTCATTGAGCGACTTTAATTTGAAATATCCACTGTTTTGAAAGCATCGCAATCTGTATCAGTGGTGCATCGAGCTTTCAACGACCACTCGAAGTTTCACGTTCCTCGTCGGCTTACGTTCTCGTTCTAATTTCCGCATTAAAAAAAAATGTTTTACGAGGTGAATGTGGACAAATTTTTCAAAAAATAAACGATTGGCCACCTTGAATTATTCCTCGAGTCGTATACATCATGTAATTTTGTAAGATATCATTCCGGCGTTGGGTTGCAGATTATGTAAATAATGATAAATTAATTGGTAAACAAAACTCTCGATTACCTAAACAATCCTCTTAGCATTCCGACTTTTTTACTCGAATTGCAATCAGCTTTTTTACCTTTCGGTCTTGTAGTATATGTTTAATGAACTTCATTCTGCATTAATTTTCCCTCGTTTGGCATCCGGCTCTAGCGGCACTCTAAAGAGTTTAAGCCGTCTCACTCGCAGACCAACGACTACTCACCAGAACTGAAGATATAATGCAGCAAGCCTTGGGTTTTTCCCGTCGTACTTTAACAGAAGACAGCTTAAACGTTTTTGTTATCACGGAGGCCAACCAGAACTAAACTGTCAACACATGGCGTGTACCTGAACTTGTCATGCGGTTAGTGATCTTTAAACTTGCTGTTTTCTGCCTCTGTCAGTCTGTGTCGGTCTGTCAGAACTACGAATTTTTTCATCAGTTATATCTTTAACACCAAAGGAACTGATAATAAATCTCTTTAAAAAGTAAATTACTTACTTACAATTAGTTTTTAAAACATTAACTTTTGCTCAAGGTTCTTGCTATACGTTTAAGCTGTTTTACGATCACTTTATAAGTTTATTTGAGATAAGCTTAACCCCGAGTTGGGATCCGAGTAAGGATCCGAGTTAGGATGCGAGTTAGGATCCGAATTGGAATCCGAACTAGATCTGAGTTATTGCTGTATTTTTTCAAAGTTAGACTTTTGTTACCCATAACATTTTGCGCGAGCCCAAAGTTTTTCGCTGTCCCTTGCCTTTGGTAAGTACTATTTCATGAAAACCGCTTTCAGCTTGTATATTTGGCTTGTCCCAGCTCCAAAACAATGCTTTTGGAGTATTAATTTTTTCGCTGTATTCTCGGCCTTTTGCTTTTAGCTCGTGAAGAGATAGAGCGGTGGTTGCAGTGGCGGATCCAGAAATTCTAGAAGGGGGGGGGGGGGTGAATAATACAAAGAATTTACCTGTGACTCTAGAAGAAGAAGGGTGGCACTAACAAAGAATGTACCAAAAAAATGAAGAAAAGGTGGGTGAAAATTCACCCAATTCACCCCCCTGTATCCGCCCCTGGGTTGGAGAGTCAGGATTTTATGTCGTAAACAATAAAGAATTTTCTCGCGTTTCACGATAGTCTCGAGTTCGTCAGGCGCACCCATTAAAGATCGCTCATAATGCTTTTATTCGGCTACCAATAAAATGCGTTTAATCTGTCATGTGATATTTTGGTGTTATCTACGTTTATTGAGGTGAGAAGTGTAATAAGTATAACTGTGATGGCTTTGACTTTGATTACTGGACTGCTCGGTTACCGTTCTTTGTCGTTACGCTCCCGTACTTTGCAGTTCTTAGCCGCATTATGATATTTGTCTTGATTACAATATTATTTTTGTGCCATTTGGTCAAGATTTATATACAAACTTTAACGCATTCGAATTATGCTATCGCAAACTTGATAAAGCGCAGGACCGGCACAGATAGTCGATCTTGATACGCAAAGTTTATTGCCAGTAATGTGTAACACAAACATGGATAAATTTTAGGTTAAAGTTGCTTACTTTAAAATCAAAAACAAAGTTTCGAAATTATAGTTGCAAACCAAACAGGGAACAATCTATTCAAGCACAACGTCAGTGCAATGTTGATTAAGCGTAGTTGTAAGAACTTGAGTTATGATATCTAAGGCTCAGCTACTGAGAAAAACTTAACCCAAAAATTTCGAATATGAAAGGGCGATAAAGGAGAACCGCCGAACTGAGCCATAAGAAAACGGTAACATACAACAAGTGATTAATTTCATCAGAAACTAAGGACAACAAGGATAATCAGGAAAACAATTTCTCCTTGCGTCATAGCTGCATCGCCATTGTTGAAATGCTAAAATTTTCTTAGTATGAACTGACCCTAATTAAGGGAAACTTTTAACTAAGGATTTCTCGAAACTTCTTTAAAAATCTCATAAATGTTTTTGCACAAAAACACTCGCGTTTTCCTAAGTTTTTGGGTAAGATATCTAAAGTGAATTACCAATAGAATTTTTAGTTCACGAGTAAAATAAGAATTTAGCCAGTCATTTTTCATGAATAAGATATCTTATTAATGATCAAAAGACAGAGCACATTCTTTTGTTAGCAGGATATAAATTTATACCGTGTTTGAAATTAGTAGTTACAACAATAAGTTGCTTTGTGACTACTTCTACGTATCCCAGTTGTCAACTAACAGTACAACCGACATACAATTCAAGGTTCATCAAATAAACAAGGTTCATTCTGACTCATTTTGCGAGTTGCTCACCATCCCAAAGCATAGGTAGCAAAAAATGCTATCGATCTTCTTTTCCGCCTAAGCCAACTCAGCTTTCCATCCTCCCGGGGTAGGTAAATGAGTACCAGCATCTGCTGGAAGCTAACCTGCGATGGATTAGTGTCCTGTCCTGGGGGAGTCAAACACTCTCATCCGCTTAACACCACAGAAACCGGAGATACGCGCCGGCTCCATGGGCCACTAGGCTCGAAAGGATTTAGCTGATAGTAGCCTATATAGATTAGCAATAAAATACAACTAAAAGACCAATTTCAAACGTTTTGGTAGTTTCTTGACTACGGCAGCACTCACTTGATATCAATTAAAGTAGTTTTGCCTGATAGCCAGCAATTGAATTACCAGATTTGATTGACCAGTGAAATCTAAACTAAGCATTGCCGCTCTGTGAAACTTTTGACGCTCGCTGGTTCATTGAAACAACGTTCAATCAGAAGTCTCAGGGAAAGTTGATAAATGGAAAGTTACAAAAATCTTTTTAACAGCTCGACACTTAATAAAGTTGAGTGTGTATGTATGTATGTAGACAAAGCGTGTATTTACCCAACAGCCAATTAACTGAAACAGTTTTTATCGGTCCGTATATATGGAGCACTGCTAAACATCACAGCAGCTAACACAGATTCTAAACCCGGCCTATCCCTGCAGTTAGGGTTAATGTTTGGGATTAGGGTTAGAGGTTAGATTACGGTTAGCTATCTCACTGTTTAGCAGTGCCTGTCAAATGACATGGTTTTGAAATACACGTACCGAAACAATCATTAACCGCCATGATATTAGACTAGTTTGCCGTATTCGAGAGGACTACAAAATCATTTAATTCTCGTTGAGAATTTTTAAAACTTTAAGAAGAGGCTAGAAGTAGAATATTAAAAAGATTCAAGAACTTTTTCAAGTGTTTATACCTGAAAGTAACCATTGAATGGCATACAGATGTACTACCCCAAAATAATTTTGTCTGCTTTGAAACAATTGTCAAAAAATACGTCTCTGAAAGATGTTTTTTTTGTTTTTCGCCTCAAAATTATGTAGCTTGATTGTACTTCCCCTCTCAAGGGTAAAATAAAATAAAGGGGTCGATGGGGGGTTGGTAGCGGAAGGCAGGTGTATAATATCGAATGACTCCGGCAACGTTATTCATAATTGCTCAGACAATAGTTCAAAAAGTAAACAGTATATCGACAGTTCAAATGAACTCATACAAATCTTCCAAACACACTCGAACCCAAACCCACTAGATTTAAACAAAAGTCAAGGGTAAACTATGCCTACAAAGGTTCCTTTCTCCGCCGGGCTCTCCCCAATTCCTTCTCGTTCTTGTCCGTACGTATATATTTCTTTTTCTAGTTTCTTATCAGATGAACGCGCTGAGCGTTCTTGTCTCAGAGAAGGAATAGACCGTTTTGCAGTGTAGTGTAAACGTTACAACTGTATATAGCGGGTTAATTTTCGGAAAACGAAAAGTAAAGTCAACAACACAATTTTCAATGTCCGCTCTTATTTTAGGTTTTTAAAAACACACTTCAATAGTTTCACTTCTAGATGACAGCCTCTTGACCTTGTTTAAAGGACTACGCTCAACCATAATGCTTTGCAGGCGAAAACTTTATACTTCTGAAGCACGCCCCGCTCAATCTAAAATATATTAGTCGTGAGCAATTTTTAGAAAACTAGATATTATTTCAGCAGCCACAATGGAACACAGTCGATCTCAAAACTTCCAACAGTCGAAAGTTTATATATAGCATACAACTTTGAAAGTCGAAAAACACGAGAGCAATGGTTCCCTTCTAAAACTTAAATGGATACAACATTCTTTCTGAATATCGTGGATGAAGTGAAACTTACACTATCAGTGATAAGTTTAATAAAGTTTCGAAAGTATATAAGAAATTTCGTTGTCGACATAATAGTAAATACAATTCTTTAGTTACAAAGCAATTAGGGTACAAATATTATATTTGGTATAACATCTAAGTATTGCATGGAGTAATTATTTA